>JAKTWR010000016.1:0-167104 GCA_030582415.1 Wickerhamiella vanderwaltii | reverse complement strand
TTTTTTTTTTTTCTGTTAGTCTTTATTATCTACAAGTTTATATTAATGGCTTAATATACGAGGGTTTATAACTCGCCCTCACGAGCAGATTTAGACCAGTAAATAGTAGAAGCACAACTGCAGTTGCATGACGCGCTAATTTTTCCTCAGACTTGGAATGAGTAGGTACAGCTTATTTTTTTAGCATAGTCGAATTCGGTAATAGTTTAGTGGCTAGAATTTCCGCCTGTCAAATAGCACGCGGGGGACCGGGGTTCAATTCCCCGTTACCGAGATTTTTTTTTGGAATCACTCCCTTTTGATCAAAAGTGAAATTACTTTTAACCCGAAAAAAAGGACCATGGGTTAAATTATTTCAAAGAGAAGTGTATCATCTCATGTTTGGCACCCAGACACCACCATTGAATAAATTATGACACGTTGTGTAATTAGTAGTTATGTAGTGACCGTATAATAGTCAATAAATATGAATAATTCGATAGAATAGCGGCTACTGTGATCGCGTGAAGTTTGAGATCATGGCATATTCAACTTGCTTTTCCAAGTACTCACGGACCTTCTTATTGTATAAATCACAACCTCCTCTTATTGCCCTTATATTGTTTGCAATGAACCGGTCGGGAACCCAAGTAGCGTCTATTCGAACCAATTGATAAGATTCTGCATCTAGAGCTTCAACAATGCTGGCATTGTTGGTCAGCTCAATTTTATTGTACTGTGAATCAATACCACACACCACCAGTTTGGATGGCATCACCCTGACGAGCCTACCGATAATTTCAAATCGGAATGAGTTATCGTCAAACAGATCAGGTTGTCTTTCCTGGGCAACTATGAGCCTTTCAACTGTTGCAAGGATCATCACTGCTTAGTTAGTAGGCAAGCAAGCCCTGTGTTTATCGAGCGCTGCATACTCTGCATGACGAATTGTGCCCGCCACATGCAAGACTCGCACTACGACCTGTTTGTCTTCGATGCGCGATATATACGTTAGAGCAGCCTGCAAAAGTCGCCAGTGATCTCGAGATACCCTCACAATGCCAATATTTGTTTGTGGTGAGTAGTACTTTATATTGAGAGTTGATTGAGTACATCCTACCCCCAAATCGCCAAAGTTATCTTGAATAGACGTCTTTATAGCATTTTGGAGCTGTTTATTCGACACTACTTTAAGGTCTGGTTCAGGGCATAAAACTTCAAACAGAATATATCGAGTCTTTAATCTGACCATAATTTTTTTTTTGTCCGCTTTCTAAGATGGGAAAAATGAAAAAGCCGGCAACAAAAGTTCAAAAACAGAGAAAAACAAAGAGTCAAAGAGCGCAAAAGAAACTTGATGCCTTACTTCGAAAAGAATTGGATGGTGGTGAGCATCCTGGGTTTATAAAACATGATGATTCGGCAAAGAAGAAGACGAAACTCGAAGAACTTGCAGAATCAGCTAGAGAAAAGTATAAATCAAAGGACGCTAATGATAATGATATTAGCGAATTGCTACAACTAGACAAGCTGTAAAGTTCCAGTATTTAACTGATATTTATTCTATACAAACAAACGTAGAGTCAAGCAGGATCTGCTGGCGACAATTTTGTATCAACGGCCCTTTTACAGATTTTTTTAAAACCCTTTAGCGCCAATCAGGAAATTCCCTTCTTGGCGCATTGCGGCCGCGCTCCCAAGAATGGGTACGACAATTTTGTGGGTTACATAATGGCGGCAGCCTCTCCCCCTTACAACTCACTATAAACAGAAACGAAAGATGGATAAAATTAGAAAGAAGTTGGTGATTGTTGGTGATGGTGCCTGCGGTAAAACCAGTTTGCTTGTTGTTTTTATCGAAGGTCACTTTGAGGAAGAACATGACCCAACCGTGTTTGAAAACTACTCTACCAACGTGTCCATTGATGGCCGTCACGTCGCGCTTGCTTTATGGGATACTGCCGGACAAGAAGATTTTAATCGTTTGAGACCCCTCAGCTACCCTGATACAGATGTTCTACTTGTTGCCTTCTCCGTTGACTCGCCGGATTCACTTGAGAATGTGAGTGAGAAGTGGTACCCTGAAATCATGGTTTACTGTCCCCGTGTACCGATCATTTTGCTTGGTTGTAAGGTCGATTTACGCGATGACCCCAAAACAATTGAGGAACTTCGCCAGGTTTCCCAGACTCCTGTCCAGACCCAACAGGGCCAAGAAGTTGCAAATAATATCGGTGCCACAGAGTATATTGAGTGCTCTGCTCGTACTGGATATCACGTTCGTGAAGTGTTTGAAACTGCTACTCGTGCTGCAATCGCTGGTTTGCCTAAGGGTAAAGGTAAACAAAAGAAGGAGAAAAAGAAGAAGGACGGTAACAAAAAGAAGTGTTTAATCTTGTAAGAATATAGTAATAATTTAAGTACAGTGGGCGAGGGTGACTTGCTATCGCGTTAGCCTGGTACTAGCCTGAAAAAAACCGCAAAGCCCTGGGCCCACTTCTGTACCAACAGTGCCACTTGCTGCGGACGCCTGTCAACAGTCGAGCTAATGCCAAAATCTGACCATGTTGTTATATTGTTGGCTTGCATTTCTAAGTCATTTTTCTATTCAACTAATGCGATTTTAGTATTAGTTTGAGTGGGGGCATGCGGCCGACCGGAGACGCTGTTATTGCCCGAGTATCAAACCTCACAATCGCGTAGCATGTAAATAATATGAACAATCGGTGTCAGAGCCCAGAAACCGACTTTAAAGTTGCTTACTCTCAAGATGTCTTTCAAGATACTAACATATTCTAACTTGTACCCCTATGCTATAACCTCAACTCCTTTGAACTCGGCAGGGCTGCATATCGCCGCTGCTCCCCCAGTGGGCAGTGCAGTGCTTAGAAACATGCCGAGATACAACCCCCCTCCCTCGCTCACCCCGCGATTACCTCGGCTCATGGTCATATAGTATATATTTATTTTAATATAATAGTATCTATTCGCTACTGTTCAAAGTGCATTTGTGTCCTCGCCGCTCCGCCCTGGATTTATGCTCGGCTATTGCCCTCGTGCATATGCATAAATTGTGGAGTAACTCAAGAGATGTTTCTGTCATGACACTCGTGTGCAAGTCGTATACAACACCAGGTCATTTACCTCGACTCAGTAAATATAGCGTGTTTGGAAATAAACAAATCGATATTGCCTACGATGTGTGGGAGTCAACTGCAACCTCGGCCGTGGCCCCTCAAGATCGTATTAACCTCGTGTTTGCGCACGGATCGCAACTCTGCAAAGAAGTCTGGAATTACATTATCGAGCTTATGTTTGCTCATTATGGTGACAGGTTGCACCGAGCGATCGCCATTGATGCGCTCAATAGCGGAGAATCTGCTCGTCTCAATAAGGGCAAAATTGGCTGGCACCACGCTTGGCCAGATCTTGCCAGAGATAACATCAGCGTAATTAAAGATGTAATTAAGCGCTCGGGACCGATTGTTGGACCCTTGTTTGCAATCGGCCACTCAATGGGTGGTTCCGAAGTGCTGCTGATGGCGAACCTTGACCCAGCACTTTTTGCTGGCATTATCGTTATGGACCCAGTCTGGGGTAGTCATAATTCATTTGCTAGTCTTCCTGCCCAGGAGTTTGTTGGAATTTTGACGTCCAAAGTCTTACGAGGTGCCCAAGACGAATTCAATTCCTACAAAGAGTACAATGACTTTATGAACAAAAAGTATGTTAGTCGGTTATTCCATCCCAGGATCAAACAGGATGTTGAAAAGGCTCTCTATTTCCAGTCGGGTGATAAAGTGCTCTTAAAAGCCGATAAGTACCTGGGTGCGGGTGCATACGCTGGTGCGTATACGATGGTCAATCATAGTGTCACAACTCTTGGATATACACCAGTACCTGCTCTTGTTGTTCATGGTGATATTGATGATTGGAATCCTCCAGGAAGCAATGAAGACCTTGTCGAGACCCTTCCGCTGGGAGAGGAAGCAATCGTGCAAGGAGGTGGCCATATTGTATTTTACATGGAGCCTGAAGCGACGGTGGTCAAAATTTACCCGTTCATTGATAAAGTTGTTGCTTCTTTGGATAAGAGCGTGCCCAAGTACGAAGATCGGGTAGCTCATATGCACCAATTTATAAAGACTATGGGTCAGAAGAAACCAAATTTGTAGTATGAAGTTAGCGCTATGAGGTAATTTAACAGGCATTTATAAAACACAGAATCATATGTCGGTGTCGTTACGCGGCTTATCACTCAATCAGGGCACTCAGTAGCTGCTTTCCAGTTAGACATATCCGTTATTTTACTGTATCAGTTTAACCACCATGTAAAGTTGAGGCAAAGTGAATAACGTCGTTGCTTTTGATGATGTACTGTTCTTCATCGAGCAGCTCCCAATCTGTATCATTAATTAACACCAAGATACCGGGTCTCACTGTTCCATCCTGTATAAACAACGAAAGATCGCCATCTACTTTAGTTGCAAGATCATCTAGGAGCCATAAAAGATTTGATCCCTCTGGAACATTAATCTCAAGCGATTTTTGGTCTTGAAATAGTGTTTCTAGCCCTCCCGAGAATTCAACCTTCATTTGTCAAGCAGGAACAGTGAGCTCCGAGAATATAGAGAAAGCATGATTGATATGAGAATGAGAGCATGTGCCAAGGTTTTTTAAACCAGTTTGAAAGTAGTACTCCAATCTGGTCCTCAAACTGGTTCAAGAATATTTTGTCTTCGACCGCAGGGGGATCGCGGGTCCTGTATTTGATCGTCTTCGCCGCCATATAGCTCTTGAGGGGCACTTACTCGCGCATTTCCAATATATTATACTTTACATAGAGTCCTGATACTAATTTAATTCAATCGTTATTCGCTAGACTTTGACTTCTTCTTCTTCTTGTCAGGAGAGCTACTATCCTTCTTACGCTTCTTATCCTTTTTAGGGGTTGCTTCAGGGGCAGAGGAAGGAGGTGCATCTTCAATAAGCTGTTCCTTGGGTTGGTCCTCGATAAGTGCTTTAGGCTGTTCTTTAGTTGACTTGGACTTTTTCTTGGAGGCCGCCTTAGCAGGAGTTGGCGAAGAAGGAGCGGCTGGTTCGGTAGAGGGGGGGTTAGTAGGATCCTCTGCTTCCTTCTTGGCCTTGTACGCGTGCATCTCTGCGCTGTATACCATAAACCGTTGATTGTACTCATCCTGTAGCTTTGCTTTCTCCTCCTCGCTCACTTCGGCCCAGCGAGAGTTGGCGAGCTCATTAACTTCCGCTGGAGGCAACGGTGTTTCACCACTACTGGCACGAGCATCACGGATCCGCTTCTTCTCAGCGTTGAGGTAAAGTAGAGTCGCGGGCAACGGACGCTTGGGTGCGTTGGGATCAGTGGGCTTTTTCTCGCGTTTTCTACGCGGCTTTGGGCCTTCACCCTCCACATCTGCCTCTGATTTGGCAACGGAAACGCTGGGAGCGGCTTTTTCAATCGCTTTGATTGCCTCAGAAGGTGCGGTGGTGACTGACGCGCCGGTGGGCTCACTCGCGAAGCGCTCAGCAATCTGCTGGAGCGCTTCAGAAGCCTTTGCAAGTAGTTTTACCGCATCAGTAAACTTTGTTAGTATGTTGTTGACCCTAAGGTAGTCCCCCTATAGACCTGTCTAAGGAGGGAGGAGGTTACTTACGGCATCCTTGCTAATCTCTACTTCACTAGTCATTGTAGAAGGTCAGTGGGTGGGGATAGTGGGAATGTAGTAGATAGTGGGCCTTAGTAAGTGCAGATAGTGCGCGTGCCAGGAATGAGCGCTGGCGCTTACTACAGCGACTTCGCTGCTAAAGTGGATCTACTGACTCATTACCACCTGGGAATGTGGCTTGAGACTAAAACATAAATAATAAAATGTACCCATAAATGCCTTTTTGATGTGACAGGCCCGTAGCTAGCTGGAGAAGACATTCACAATCATTAATGCTTGATCCAAATCTTTAACAACGATGAAGCCAACTTTTATAGGAACGACTCCACCTGGTCACTTGAGTGTACGAGCAATTGCAACCAATCACTAATAAAACCCGCAATACACCGAATATAGGAATTATAGGTGGAAATTGTACCTAGATAATAGGAGCTTGCGCCAGTTTATTGAGTGAGGACACCATTGATGTTGAGGTTCGCAAACTCGCTGGATACAATGTGAAGGGACAAAGGTGCTAATTAGCAGTGGATATTTACCCTCAATGTCTCCAAAAACATGTTCAATTAGAGTTTCTCGCGAACCACTTGTTTAACCATCATGATATTTTGATAGAGGTCCACTAGTGTAAATAGACTACTTCATCGGCGAGATTCACATAATTATATAATACAACACTACACTACTTGCCCCGAGAATCTCACTATTAAAATATACCTATTAAACTCTAAACTAGGTCTCTAAGTTTTTCTTTTACATTCAGTCAAACAATATCTATCAATAAAATATTATCTCCTTACACTGTGCACTCCATGCAATTCGCGTACATCCAAAGTTCGCTCATATGCCCCTACTCAGCTGCTCTGACAAACCCATAAACCATGAACCTCTGGCCAGTTCTTATCTCAACAGTGGCCGCCTTGAACGTGCAAGCTAGCTTCAAAGCTGCTGATGTCGTTACCAACGAGTACTCAACACCTTTTGTTGTCACGGTCCATAATCTTGAAGCCGATCCCGTCAACTTGACTGGTCTGGCCGTGAGCCTTCGTGCCCCTGGCAAGGATTTCCGCAAGACCTACGCCAACTATACTCAGAGTGTAAGCGAGGTTGTCGCCCCCGGTGCGATCGTTGAGCTGCCGTTTGTGCGAACTTTTTCTGTGCCCACTAAAAAGTACGACGTTTTGTTCAATGTGTTTGCCAACAACGAAGTAGTCGTGTCTCCCATTTCTACCGTCCAATTCAAGGATCCCGAGTTATCCTACACTTCTCCTCAATTCGGCCTTGCGATGCTCACCTGTATTGGCATGGTTGGTGGATTTGTGTTTTTGGTCTTGAGCATTGCCCGTCCCGATTTGTTAGATGAGTATTTGTTCAAGCACCTCGAGAAACCAAAGCAGAAGAAGGAAGCGAAGCGGGTTGAGCGGTCACAAACTCCTGAGGAACCTGACGCCTGGTTGCCTGAGAAGCACAAAAAGAAGGCACACAAATAGCCTATTGACAATAGTCATTTGACCTGCGCGCCTACTACATATGCGCAATAAAACACTATACTAGTTAGTTAATAATTTTTTGAGTGCAGCATTCATTGTGCATGGGTCCGCAGTCTACAAAGCCACAGACACCGTATCAAGTGCCGAGAGTTCAAGTAGAGTCTACAGGTGGATGCAACTGGTGATACACCCAGTTATATTGTATTGAATAACTTTTACAACCCTCTGCTTGTTTGCCGAGTTCTTTGGGTATATCAAGTCAAGGCCAGTCCCTAGCTGAAACGGCCATATGCTCAATAATCTATCTATAGAGTCACTAGGAGATATAGTTCGTGTTACCACTTTGGTTGACATTTGGAATTAGAGTGTTGCACCGAGTACCGGCTCTCTCAGCCAAAGAACACACAGCCCAGGCAGCCGCGATGGACCAGCATGATCTGAAATAAGCGTGTCCCGAATTCATTCCTTAGTCTATAGGTCAACATCAACTAAAAAAATTTACTATGTACTGCCACAATATTCTTCAATACCGTCGCGTTACCGCATATTACGGCCTTTACTCCTTTATCTACAAACCTACTCGAGAATATCAGCAACCTTTCCAAGCCACTGGATATACTCCTGGTTCTCCTTATAGTTGGAGTATTCAGAAATGAACAAAGCCAAATCGCTGTTGATCTTGCGCGACTCGAGGAATCCTTGAACAGCACCCTGAACGCTGGGATCAAGAACGCTGAAAGGAGGACCTTGGTAGACGAGACGACGTTTATAGTCAGCCTCAGCACCTTCATCAGTAGCAAGAGCAGCACTCTCATAGGGAATAACGCTCTCAACCACGATGCTACTGTCCTGGCTGAACGCTTCGATGCCTACGGCACCGGTGGGGCGCTCGACGACAATATTGAGACGGACAGGCGACTCAAAATCGTCAATGTCTTCAGAACCTTCCTCATCGACTCCTTCTTCTTCAAGGGGCTCAGCATTGATCACGTCGGTGATGTTGAAAAAAACACGCACCGTCTCGTCTCCAGCCTCACGGACAAGGGCGATTTCTTCGGAACCGGGGGTTTGGACAACCTTGAAGCCATTGTCTTTGAGGAAAGAGCCAAAGTACTCTTTATCCTCAACCTCGGTCTCGGCAGCACTTTCTTGCTCAATCTTTTGTTCCGAGCGAAGAGCAGCAACAAGTTCGGAAGAGGCAGCTGCTTCACTCGAGTATGGACGGAGAATAGTAGGGAAGCGCAGCGATCCAACGCGCTGGATAGCGGAAGTGCGAGCAATCGGAACTGCACGAGTAGCGAACTTCAAATTGCGAATCATGAAAAATTACTTAATCCGATTTCTCCCTGAAGAGGCCATGGTGTCCACGTAAGCGGCGGTTAGCGGGATTCGTGCTTACTGGGAAAAAGTAGAAGAGCTGGGAGTGCTGCGTATTGGGTCGGGGCGGTTACTAATCGCGGACATCCCGTATTTCGTGAGATGAATATTGCCGAGGCAAAGGCGGTATTTGAGCTTGCTTGCGATATGCGCTGCTTCTTTCACGGGTTTAGAGGATCTGATTATGCGCGGCATTTGCTCGCTTGCTCGCGCTTACAGTACATAGCACTAGTGCATGATCGGTATGCATATATGCGGGAATATGCATGGCCATGCAATCGAGCAGCGATGGATGCATTTTCGCGATTGTTTGGAGGAGAATAGGGTACAGATTGGCGTGTTTGGTTCTAATAGTTGCAACCTATCAAACATTTGCCAAATCGAGGCGCTTGTGTTGGCCGGTGAACCGGAAAGTGGCCAACCCCAATGACTAAGGAGGTATGTGGATCCACCTTTGGCAGGCCGTCAAGCGCGCATATTTGACGGCAATGGGGCGGACCTTTTTAATTACTCGTATTTTCTATAGCAGACACATGCGCATTGATCTATCACTAAATAATCGACTAATATTACACAAAAGACAACATAAACCCCTCCCGTCTGCCTGTCTCTACCACATTGCATGCATGCGCGTCTTCCCAACTGGGTAATACCTAAACAAACAACACCCCCCAAGTGCGCATTAAAATTTGTGGACGGTTGACATCTCATTTGCACCATAATGTCGACTCGACCAGCAACGGCCGACGCTGAGAATATCCGCCACTTTACTACAAAGCCAGTATCCAAAGAGCACAATAGACAAGTTCTCAGGGAAATCCCCAATACTTCTGCGCGCCAGCAAAACCACCAGAACGAGCAAACCATCCAACACGAACCTCTTCAGCACCATGAAAATGCGCCAGCTTCTGATGATACCATAGAAGATGAAGAAATGGAGCTCGATGATAGCTGTCTCAACCACGATCATTCTCATACGTTGCAGGACGAAGACGTTTTCCTATCCCTCGAGACCAAATCAACCACAAATCCTGATGTTTTATTCCCGAAATTTGATCGCAAAAGTGCCGCAATTCTCAAGGAATGTGCTCAAGTTGTGAGCGAGACCCGGGGTCTGCTTGATGAGGATGATGAAGATAGTTATGATATCTCAATGGCGATCGAATACTCGGAAAATATCTTTAGTTATATGCGCAAACTCGAGCTGCAAATGCGCCCTGACCACTGCTATATGGATCGCCAACCAGAAATCAAGTGGGGCATGCGTAGTATTCTTGTCGACTGGATCGTACAAGTCCACCAACGGTTTAACCTGCTACCTGAGACTCTTTACTTGACAATCAACTACATTGATCGGTTTCTATCTAAAAAATGCATCAGCCTTGGTAAATTCCAGCTGGTAGGCATTGTAGCATTATTTTTAGCTGCCAAATATGAGGAAATCAACTGCCCTAGTGTTCAAGAACTCGTTTACATGGTTGATTCAGGATATACAAGTGCCGACATCTTACGGGCTGAGCGATACATGATTGATGTGCTTGACTTTAATTTGGGCTACCCTGGCCCCATGTCGTTCCTGCGTCGCACATCCAAGGCAGACGACTATGACCTCGAGACTCGCACTCTTGCAAAATATTTACTTGAGATCACGATTATGGACATGCGATTTGTAGCTTCTCCTGCCTCGTGGACTGCTGCTGCTTCACACTACCTGGCGCGTCATATGCTTGGTAAAGGACCCTGGACTGCATTGCACACGTTCTTCTCTGGTTACACAGAGGAACAACTTACTCCAATCAGTAGAGTGCTCAAGGAATGCTGCGAAGACCCAACCCAGCACCACCGGGCCATCTTTGAAAAGTATAGTGACCGCAGATTCAAGCGGGCGGCAGACTTTGTTCGTCAATGGATGGCGAGACAGTGAATAGCTGGTAAACCCGGCCATATCCCATCCCTGAAACTACTGCGAAGCACACGAAACATTCGCACTCGCACCATGCATGCACACTTGCGTGCCACCTCTTTGCACATCGCTCCGCAATCTCAAACCGCACATCACTATTATTTTTTTTTTGCTAATACCCCCTCCCCCCCACGCTCTTTGCTAGATAATAATTTAATGTTCACCCATAATTCGGTCGAGAATGCTCTGCTCATCTCTCACAAAAATTAGACTGGCGCCCAGTAGCTATGCCGTTACATATTTCGCCTGCGTCTGTGGCTCACTCGCATGCGTCATGCGCGTTCTGCGTGCCTGCAACCTGTGGGCCTCGCGCGTTCCGCTAAGCTCGCGAGGGCCTTCGATGCCGTGCGAAGCTTCAATTGACGCGTGCCTCACGCAATCCAGAACACATAACATTAGTGTGTGTGCTCAACGGAGGCAATACTAACCAAGCGCGGGCTGGATCCATTCTTTACTTTAATATAACGTTAATTAGTCTGGATATTCACAACTATTTTACGTTACAACAGTTATTCCTACCCGCTGCCACAGGGGGCTTTCTGGTTACCTCCACAGCTGTTCCCAAGCTATCACGCTTACGCAACATGGAACAGGTAGACGTGGCTAGAGCTAAGATCGCTAAATACAAGCAGCTATATCAGCATTTGCTGGATAAATCGGTACCGTTCGTGACCTATCGCTGGTCTGCGACTGGTGGCTTATTTTTCTTATTCGTGCTTCGCATTATCATGGCTCAAGGGTGGTACATTATCTGCTATGGCCTTGGAATCTACCTTTTGAATTTATTCCTTGCATTCTTGACCCCTCGGTTTGATCCAAGCCTTGAACAAGAAATGCAAGATGAAGAGCTCGAAGAAGGGTTACCAGTGAGTCAAAGTGACGAGTTCAAGCCATTTATTCGTCGGCTCCCAGAATTCAAATTCTGGCACAAGGCATCCATTGGCGTAGTTGTTGCGTTCGTAATGTCATGGTTTTCACTATTTGATATTCCCGTATTCTGGCCTATCCTTGTCTTTTACTTTATCATTTTATTTGTATTGACAATGCGTCGCCAGATCCAGCACATGATCAAGTATCGCTACATTCCATTTGATATCGGAAAAAAGAAGTTTTCTAGTAAATAAAAGCGCACTATGAATAGCAGTACCCGACGCTCTACCGCTAAATGGTGTTGGCATGTTTTTTTTTTGGACAGTTACTGTGATAAAGTAGTATAAAATAGTATAAATTAGACCACTAAAAAGCCTGTAAGGCTAATTATCACTGTATCATGAAATAATATTCAATTTGTTCCAAAATCTCGCGCGCCAAATCAATTCCATGATGCCATTCACTCAATAATGGCCGATGAGGTAGATAAGAACTTGATCTTGTTGAACCTCGACATTTCCTTTATCCTATTTTGAATTTATTCATCGGAGCACATAGTGCATGCCTAACCAACAAAAAAAAAATTCATTTTGCTCAATATTCGCACCATATGCAAATTGTGAACAGCGCCACGCTTATCCCTCCTTTGCTATTTATACAAATACAGCGTCACACAAACAAGCACAACAGACATCGTTAATCATTCTAAATATATCTACAAGTTCTTGATAACCTGCTCGGTGAAGTGCTTAGTAGTAGCAGAACCGTGCAAGTCACCAGTAATGTTCTCCTTACCGCTGGCCAAAGTCTTCAAAACAGCAGACTCAATCTGAGTAGCCTTGTCACCGAGACCCATGTGACGCAACATCATAACGGAGGATAAGAGCAAAGCGGTGGGGTTAGCCAAGCCCTTACCAGCGATATCAGGGGCAGAGCCGTGTACAGCCTCAAAGATAGAGGTCTCAGTACCCATGTTACCGGAGGGGGTAAGACCCAAACCACCGATCAAACCAGAGCTCAAATCGGACATGATATCACCGTAAAGGTTAGGCATGACCATGACGTACTCCTCGTAAGGAATAGGGTCGGTAACCATCTTGAGACAGGTGTTGTCAATAAGCTCAGTAAAGACCTCAATGTCAGGGTAGTCTTTGGAGACCTGCAAAGCAGCGTCAAGGAACAAACCATCACCGAGTTTCATGACAGTAGCCTTGTGGACAACAAGAACCTTCTTCTTACCCTGCTGACGAGCATACTCAAAGGCATAACGGCAGACACGCTCGGAAGCATCACGAGTAATCAACTTGATACTCTGAACGACGCCAGGAACGACAACGTGCTCGATACCAGAGTACTCACCCTCGGTGTTTTCGCGAATCAACACGGTGTTGACGTTGCTGTAAGGAGTGGCATAGCCTTCAATGCTCTTACAAGGACGGACATTGGCAAAAAGGTTGAAAGTACGACGCAAAGTCAAGTTAAGGGAAACGTGACCTTTGCCGACAGGAGTAGCCAAGGGACCCTTGAGAGCAATCTTGTGCTTCTTAATGTGCTCAATAGTGTCAGAGGGAATAGCAGTCTTACCATCAACAAGGCGAGGAGTAACATCCACAGGCAACCACTCAATAGGCACTTTAGCAGCTGCGTAAATCTCCTTGACGGCAGCAGAAATTTCGGGGCCAATACCATCACCCTCAATAATAGGCACAGTGTATTTACCATTAGCGTTCTTTTGACCAGTGAACGAGGCTACAGAAGTAGCGTAAGTACGAAGTGCTTGAGAGCGGATAAACCGAGTAGACAACATATTGGTATGAGAAGTAGAGGGGTGATTGGCTGGGTGGTTAAGTGCGGAGGGTTAGGGTGTCTGTGATTTTTCATATTTTTTTGTGAGGAAAAACTGGTACAAATGAGACGCGCCACTGTCATTTAAGAGCCTATGGATGCGGTATAGCCTTGTATGCTCGGGTCTATATACTCTCAAAACTTATCCCGACCACCGGAGCCCATAGTCGGTGCCCGCCACACCTCAAATCGTGGCGCTTGTACCGATTGCCACAGGCTCGGCGGTGGCGTCGCATTGGAAATGTATGCAAAATGAATGCACAGAAAAGCACCCTCATGCATGCGCGCGAAAACCACTTCTCGTGCTCCCGCTCCCGGTATACATGTCCCTCCCGCCCACTTCAAACGTTAAACGGTTCAATATATAATGCTTTTCCGTAGTGTTACATATTTTTTTATTAAAAAAAAAACCAATATATCTATGCAATTTTGTGTCATAATTGATGCAAATGCTGGTTGCCAGTTTAACCAAATGAATGCCATTAACTGCCATCGGTTGCATCCTCGCCCTTGTCTTTTCTGAAAAAGCTCAACCGACGCACAAAGTTTGAAGTTGCGCTCGGCGCAGTCACATCTTTAAGTGTCACCGATTTGGGCGTCGACGGGGTTGGCTTCTTGCCCAGCAGGCCCCATCTTGATTTTTCAGGAGATGACGTCGGCGATGATGCGCTCACATCGGCTGCTCGCGGAGTACCAAGGATATCTTCTTCAATTGTGGCATCAAATGCAGAACCAGCCAACACTGACCCATTGTCAAACGATGAACGGCTTTCATCGTTGATAGAACCATTTGCAGAGAAGAAAATGCTACTCTCGCGACTACGGTTAGAAGCAGGCTTCCAAGATGGGTAGCCAAACTGCTGGGTGCCAGGTACAATTTGAGGGCTAGGCGGTAAATGCGTAACATGGCCGGTTACTGGTGTGCGAGGAGCCGCTGGCATGGCCGCTCTGGGCGAAGTAGTTCCGGATTGGCCCTTTGCAGGTACAGTTCGATCTTCCGCAAATAGATAGGATGGTAGCAGTTCGGATACAACTGGCGTGGTAGTTTGGCGCTGTGAAGGCACATTCAGCGATGATGATGAGAATGCGTTTGCATACAGTTGTGCCTGCGCTTTAGTTTGAGCATGTGCCCTTGCTTGAGCATTTTCGAGCGCACGGTTTGCCTGCTCATGCTGTTGATACGCAGCAACATAGCGGCGCTCAAGGGCTTGTTGCAGTGTTGTCCACTCGTCTTCAATCGAGGTATCTTTTTCAAATGCATCAATGAGTTGCCGCTCTTCCTCACTGTAGCTAATATCGCTGGGTAGAGCGAATGAAGGCGACAACAGCGATGTAGTAATATCCGTGTGCTTCTCCAGCGACTTTATGAGCCCATTGCAACGCCGTTTATCAATTTCCGCACTCTTGAGATCAGCAGTCGCCCGCTTGATACTTTGATCGAGCCTGGACAGATCGTTGGCACTAGCATCTACACGCGCTTGGAGCTTGCCACACTGTTCTTGCCAGTTGGCACGATCACTGGCTTCTTGCTTGGTCTTGTTATTTAAGCGGGCACGCATCTCACCAAGTTCAGTTGCCCATCGGTTCTGAGTCGAGTGCTGTACATTCATAAGATTCTGTAGTTCACGGTTTTTCTTTGTCTCATTCTTTCGCTTGATATCAAGCGAATGCTTTGTATCTTCAAGAGATTTAATTTCGGCGCGCTGATGCGCACGAGCCGCCTGCTCACTTTTACGAGTCGATGCAGCCTCCTCGAGCTGTGCGTTTAATTTGAACTGTGAGGCCTTGAATTCGGCAGATGCTTGTTGCCTCATCTCGAATTCGTGACTGAACTCAGCCTGAAGCCGCTCAATCTCCTCTTTAACTTGCTGAATCGATTTTTGCGGCCCATTAACATTACTCTTTGGATGGCTGGTGTGCGGCTCCGACCATTCGGTAATGGGAGCATTTTCACCATCTGATTCATAAGTATTAAACAAAATTTGGCCCGCTAATCGTCTTCCTGGCTGTGCATAAAGTGTTACCGAATATTCAGTGTCGGGGCATAAATTCTGAAGAAGCATACGGGTCTGGCCGCGCTCCGTCTCAAATACCTCCTTTAAATTCGTTTTAATACACAAAACCTCTAGCAAGTGTCGTGAAGCATGTCGAGCATGTGCTGGATACCGCCATCTCACGGCTGCCCACTCATGGCCTAACTGATCAACGGTGAAATCCGGTAGCAACGTAGGTATCTGCCTCAAAATAGACTTGAGTATCTCAATAGGCGTGCTAAACACCGTCCAGAGGCGCCACGTGAGCCAGATCAGTGCGATTGCCCACAGTTCCATAAGCAACCAAGAGTGAGCAAATGGCGCTAAGAATCCCCTAAACAAGTTAAACGTAGCTGTTAATATGTTAATAATAGCTTTTCGATCTAGGGGTCTATTATGAGTTTGCTAACGAGTAGGGATTTTCGCTTGCCTATCACCAGACGATTCGAGCGTGGAAAAAATAATACAAACTTGTTGCGCGCGCCCGGAGAGTAAAATAGCTGCGCGAGCATGCACGTTCCTGCAGGAAATCCACCTCGTGACCGGCAAACTTGGTCTAAATCCCTGCGCATAACTAGCTTTAAAAATGTACAGGTAATGAATGTTTAAACAAGCCACAGCGCCAAAACTCGTCATTGGCCAGGCGTAATTACCCTGTCAACATATGTGTCATTTGCGTCTCCACCTGCATAGGGCCCGTTGCCGTGCAGATCGGTCTCTGCGCTGAGATCTAAACAATCTAATTTAAATATTTACAAGGTTGAAGAAAAAATGAATGGCAACTATTTACCGATCAGTGCTCCTCTGGAAATATAATCAGTAATAGCCTTGAGCTGATCCTTGGTCCGGTCAAGATCTCCCATAAATACATCTGTACGAGCGGCCGTTTGGAGTTCTGCGCTTCTAATAGCATTAATGCTTTCTAATTCAGCCACACATAGTGGGCACTTTGTCGAATCACCAAGACATCGTTTATGGAATGAATGGCCGCATGTAAAATGCACGGCCGGCAGTTCAAGTGCCATAGAGCAGACGGAGCAATTTCCATTTTGAATAATTATCGGATCATTCACTAACGCATCGATCTCCTTTTGGTTTGTATCTATCTCCTTTCTGTACAACTCGGTAACTTTGCCGTTGTTTGTGATTTCGGTTTGATCGCGTTTAATTTGTTCTAAAAGAAATGGCTTCATGTCACCAACGGTTATAAAGGAGCTCTTACAGATGATTCCAATTAGCTGCACGGGTGAAACAATATTTAGCGAGGTGCATTTCGACAAAATGATTGTAAACTGAGGTTCCACTACTCTAAAGAATTGCTCGTCGCTGGCTAAAGTTTCGAGTACCAACAGCAACAATTCATTGAGCTCGGCGTTTTTGCTATCAGCCATGACTTTTTCCACTACCTCAAGAGCTTTTTCTGGTTTATTTCTTTCAATAAAATCACGGAAAATGTCTATGTAGGAGCCACCTAGCCGTATTACCTGGTCAGGACTCAGTTTGATATTGTTCATCTTTGTGACCATTAGCACCGTGTTGCTATCGAGTAGTTCATGATGTTTTTCAATGAGCGCATGCGACTTTACTAGCCACTCGTCACTTTCTTTGTTCTCTTTGGCAAGCGATAGGTAAACTTGATACAAAGTTGTAACTATATCGCTCAGATCCTTTTGACTCGGTTGAAACTGATCAGCGTTTTCCAAGCACGCCTCTAAAAAGATCACAAACTCATTATTGTGACCAATGAATGAAGGAAATATGAGTACTGGTCGTGGCGGCTGATAGGTGACTTCATATTGATCAGAGTCGAGTACCTCATGATCAACATGATCAGACTTGTTGAGCGTGATATAGCTCATAAACGCCTGATAACTTTGAAGCAGCGGTGTCGTAGTCTTTTGTCGAGCGCCCTCCAAGTCATGCTCATGGCGAGCTGTCTCGGATGCTTTCGGTACAAATTTGCCCGTAAAGAGTAGAATTAAAATACTTGTAGTCTCCACTGGCAACTCGTTGAGTAGTACACGCGAGTTTTGGATGAGAGCCCATAGTGCATCACTAACGGAAATCGTTCGAATATAGTCGAGACAGCCGAGATAATCCTTTAAATCACGCAGCTTGATTTGCACTACTAGGTCTGGATCAGGCCATTTCTCTGCGATGAACGCCGCAATTTTTGAGTACTCGGACTTTCGGCACAGATCAATTGCACTTGAAAAATCAAAACTTTCAAGTGCTGTGGCTCGTTCGACAAACTTCATTAGCTTTGCTGTATCTTTAAGGTTTGTATAGCATACCATCAACAAAGTAAGGTGAGCAGAGGACGCAAGTTTCCTCGACTCGAGTGCTTCGAGGTATGTGGCGAGAATTGCTACTTTATGAGTGTCCTTATAGCGCATAATTACGTGTGAAGTATCACCTAAATCAATCGCTGCGAGGTAATGTTTGAGGGCGAGCTCGGAGTCGCCCTTTTCATCAAGGTAATCACCATAGTCTTGGTGCAACGACATTACGACTTTATCATCTGCTTTGGCATTTTCAGCCAGCTTAATAGCCACAGGAAATAGCATTTGTTGTTTGAGAATATCGAGTTGTTGCGTGATCGACTTTTCTCGCAAAACGTAAAGAGTGCCGTCGCCATTTGCATTACTACCAATTACATTAAGCTGGTTCCATTGCACGAATATATGGCGCACATTAAGACTTAGTTGACCATCATAAGGAATGAGATCATTGAGGGTATCGACAATTACTACGCGGTAAGTATCAGTCCCGAGCATTTTGTGGATTGTTACCATCACCAGATAGTGTTTGTAGACATAAAGAGCCTTTTTGGGTATCAGAAACTCTCGTGACGCGCCTCTATGATCAATGTGATAAAATGAAATCTCATCTGCTCGGCAAATTACGAGCTGTTCGCCAAACAAGGCCGAGCAATCGAGAGCCGCACCCTTTGACTTTTCCAATACTTTTTGAGTTTTAGAGCCATTGGTGCTTACGACTAGAACTTGTTGCAGTGATACTACGAATGCGTTGTCACCAACAATGAATAGGCCAGTGATAGGACTACCGCAATTGACGACAGAGCGCTGTCTTGAACCTCTGTCATGAACAAGATCACCTCTGAGAACAACTACAGCGCCATCGGCATAGCCAAATGCAAGTACAGAGGCATCTTCAGAGCATGAGAATGCTGTGAGCGGCTGAGTGTTGAGCCCGTTAGTGACCTTAGCAGTAGATATTAGCTTTGGAGTACTTTTAACATTCCATAAAGCGACATTTGTTGCTTGTCCTTGCGTGTGGCTTACAGAAACGAGGATATTAAGGGTCGGGTGGGCATGCAAGAAATCAATAGATCCACCCGAATGAGCAGACCAGCTGACAATAAGCTGGAGATCTTTGGACACAGCACGGATATTTCCATCCCTCGTGCCGAGATATAATAAATCCTTGCCGGGAGCGGCGCTCATGACTTGGTTATCAGAGTAGATGGGCGGGTCATTAGGATCGGTGATTGGTGTGACATCAAAGAAATTAAATCTGCGCCATTGATTAGCGATGGTTGGCGGTGAGTTAGATTTCTCAGACATTTTGGACCCAGGTGGATGCAGAATGACCGGCTGAAGGCAAGAGAGACTTGAGACATCAAAGAAGCCGACTGTGTTGCCACTGTGGCCGCCACCACCGCGTATCACGTGATGCGTCATGTGACTGGTGATCTCGAAATATGAACGTAAAAATTTAAAAATTTCAAATACATTCAAACATAACGTAGCCCCGATTATAAACCATGGGTAAAGCAAAGAAAACTCGCAAGTTTGCTTTGGTAAAAAGAACTATCAAGGCTAAGGATAAACGCCCTGATGCCCCTAAGCCACAAAAGCCCAGCGAATCGAAGATCGTTGTCCCGCAAGTCTCCTCAGCATTGTTTTTTCAGTACAATGAGGCCATCAAGCCACCTTACCAAGTGCTTATTGATACAAATTTCATCAATCTCAGTATTCAAAAGAAAATCGATCTCGTTAAAGGCATGATGGACGCTCTTTATGCTTCGTGTATTCCAATTGTTACTGATTGTGTATTGGCCGAATTGGAAAAACTTGGTCCCCGCTACAGAATTGCCCTTCGCATGGCTAAGGACCCCCGAATTAAACATCTGAAATGCTCACATAGTGGTACTTATGCCGATGATTGTCTCGTAGAACGAGTAATGGCTCACAAGTGCTATATTGTTGCTACTAATGATGTTGATTTAAAACGCCGCATTCGTAAAATCCCTGGTATTCCGATTATGAGTGCAGGTGGACACGCTTATACTATTGAGAAGCTTCCTCAAGCATTTTAGTTATTTATTGCTGGTGTTTGCTTTGCAGACTACCGACAGGCATCGAGCATAAAGGCATTTAACATGACGGCTGACTATTTAAATACGTAATTATATGATACTTTGGGGTCAACCAAGTAGCTACTCGATCAATTTCTCAAGAGAAGACAGCAAGCGACTAAATTGAAGGGCTGAATCCTACTAACGGCTAAATTGCAGTATAAAAACGAAGAAGTAGTATGAAATGGTATTATTACTGAATTATTTTGCTTGGGTGCGTGCAGTATTACGGAAAAAAAAAGGCCCCATTACAAGCCAAAGAAAGAGCCGGCACCCTTGATAACGCTAAGAGCGTTGGCAATAGGGTCGGTCAATTGGCCGTTGCTACCGACAATAGTGGTCAAAGCATCGCAGATAGAAACGCAAAGGTTGAAGCAGTCCTGGAGACAGTGAACGCTGTCCTGGATACCAACGCGCAAGACCCACTGAACAAGGTTGACAATGAAGTCGATGAGAAGGCTGCAAAGCTGGGTGCAAAGGCTGAAGCAAGAGCCAAGGTCAAAGTCAGACAAGTCGGCGCCAGAGCAGATGGTGACAAACTCCTGTACAACAGTGACAGTGTTGGAAACTTCATCGTTAAAGCTGCTGGGGATGGAAGAAGCAGTCCACTTCTGAGAGTTGGCAGAGTCGGACAAACCAGAGAGGCTAGAGATAACGTTTTGAAGACCAGTAGTGATATCATCAGTAGCAGAGCGCTTAGCCAAGTGCGACTCGGACTCAGCAGTAGGAGCAGCAGCGACAAAAGCGAGGAGGTAGGCGGCCAAGATAGTCAAGAAGTTAGCGATCATTGTTCTGGTCAGTTAGGTGGGGACGCTGATCCTTATATACCCATTGCAATGGGTCGGTACCGAGAATGCATACACAATTTGAAACACGTCTGTGCGCAATGTAACTGGGATGCAATGTCTATGTACGGCGGCTGCAGTAGAGCAGAAGGTAACGCCGGAGAAAACACGAAAATTAGCGAGAAGTACTAAATAAAAATACTTTAATACAACTTCACATTCATTATTTAACTCTAAGCTGTGTGTGTAGATCATTATCCCCACTCCGTTAAAGAGTGCATAGGGGTATGCAAGGGCCTGTAACGTCTATGCGCGTGCCGCGGTCTGTTAAACTGTCCGGTCGATTTCTTGGCAAGTTTCAAGACCAGTGAAAGTCCTTTCAATTTCATTGGTCCTAGAAAGGTTTATGGGTCATAGAATCATGAAAATGTTGTCGTTTCGCTCCTAGTTGATCAGCCCCTGGTAATCAAGTGGGATGCGCGCCAATTTGCGCGTTGCCCGTGAGATAGCAGCTTTAAATGGCGAGAAAATTATCATTTATAGTATACCTTAATCACAATCATACTAATTAGCTAGTTCTCGTCTTCATATTGCAAGTTTTAGCCTTTGAGCCAGGCTGTTCACATGTGCCTTGCTGAGACACAACATGCACCAGCACTACCTCTTTAGGAAATGAGGGGTGGTACGCGCATTTTACCACCTCAAAACTTTTAATTCTGTACTACTGACTATCTACCTGTCTCTTGGTATAACCCCAACTGGCATGGCCCCGAAATTGCATACCGTTTCACAGTAATTCTGCGCGTGCTTCCTGCTTACGCGTTGAATGCCGCCTAGGAACACGCGGATCACTAAGCGAGGGCCGTGCGTTTCAGGTACTAGCATGCACGGCTTAAACAGGTAATTATGTACATATCTCGAGACTGCCGAGACCGAACCATATGCACTCCCTGCTTCAAATTATCTGCCAGTTCAAGGATCAAGGATACGCGAAAATGAAAAAACTTGAAGTTAATGTCTAAACACTACCCCTTCTGAATCCGTATATTGTTCCCGGCGAATTATTTCATACCCCCTGTACATTGCGGTTCGTTGCAGGGGTTATCATTTGTTACCCTGCAGGGCCATGAGAACATGGGTTTTGAAAATACATGGGTTTAAACAAAATAATAAATAAATCTATGACCTGTTGACAATTATTATTGGCACTAGCCACATTACAGTACGCACGTCCAATGAGGAATGGCTAGGACCAATCTCATCACAATACCAGCTAACTGGGTTTGAGGACCATGGGGGACTTGGCGCTATCATATCGTTAGTTCGCATTAAATATAATCTTTTATTAACAAACTGGTAGAGAATATAGAATATGGGCAGTCTAAAGGGTATCAGTAAGTCAAAATCGTCGGCATCAGCCACCATCATTCCGCCTGAGTGCCAATTACCGAAGCATTGTTCTTTTGTCCAGTTACAGAATTGCAAGGCCCTAAAAATGACAAACGTGACATCATGTAGTAGTACAGATATAGAATACACCTGATATGTAAAAAAAGAGGAGCTATATGTATATAGAACACTACATGCGTTCCACTGGAGTCAAACCAAGAATAACCATACCGTTGTAAAGGACTTGGCGAGCAGCAGTGTAAAGTGCCATGCGAGCAATGGCAAGCTCACGCTCTTGACCTGCAACCCAAAGAACATCATAGCATGACGATACAGTGTGGGAAAGCTTGAACAAATAAGTAATAATTGTGCTGGGCTCGAGGTTTTTAAGAGACATGTGGAGTACGTCGGGGAAACGGGCCAATTCACGGGCCAACGTACCAGCGGCAGGCTCTGTGATCAAGGAGAAATCAGCATTTTCCAACTCATCAATGCTGAAACCAGCTTTACGCTCCATCGAGCAAAGACGAGCATGGGCATACTGCAGGTAAGGGCCAGTATCACCTTCGAATGAGAGCATACGGTTCCAGTCGAAGGTATAGTTATTGATACGCTTGCTCTGCATATCCTGGATCATAATAGCGGATAAACCAATCAAATCGGCTACACGCTCGGGGTCCTCAACTTGGGCATACTTGGTCTCATTTCTGCGCATCACTTCGTGCATAGCTTCCTTGGTCTCTTCAATGATAGTATCAAGGAAAACAACTGTACCACGACGGGTAGACATACCAAGAACCATACCATAATTAATATGTTGGAGCTTCTTGGCCCAGTCATTTCCAAGCAGTTCGAGGATTTTAAACAATTGGGCAAAGTACAAATCTTGTTGAGAAGCAACAACATAAATCATTTTGTCAAACTTGTACTCTTCGTAACGAGCAGTAGCTGTAGAAATATCACGAGTCAAGTAAAGACTTGTACCATCAGACTTTTGTACAAGACATTTGCCCAATTTCTTTTGGTATTTAGCAAGATCAACAAGTAACGCGCCTTTATCTTCTTGAACAAGACCAATTTTTTGCATTTTTTCGGCAATATCACGGGCCATGTTCTCATCGACTTGAGATTCACCGCTATAAACATCATAGTGAATGTTGAGGCGAGCATAAGTCTCCTTGTACTTGATAATACTCATATCACGCAATTCTCTCCAGAGACTAAGCGCCTCTTCATCGCCATCTTCCATTCTTTTAAAGTATGCACGGGCTTCATCATCAAGAGGACTCTTGCCATCGTTCTCCTTAAGTTCGTCTTCTTTAAGCTTAGATGTTTTGACATAGATATCAAACAAGTGGTTAACAGGATCACTCTGAAGCAACTCTTTAGAGCCAAAGCGATGGAATCCAACGGCCAAAAGACCAAACTGCTTACCCCAATCACCCAAGTAGTTGATACGGACAACATCATAACCATGGTTTTCATAAAGGTTAGCAATATAACCACCAATAATGGTGGAACGCAAGTGACCCGCGTGGAAGGGCTTGGCGATATTAGGGCTGCTAAACTCAACAACAATCTTCTCTCCTTTGCCTACTTCGGAGCGGCCATAACTTTTACCTTGCTTAAGGATCTCACGAACGACTACCTCGTAAAGTACTTGAGGGTTATAAGTGAATTGTAAAAATGTACCAGAAGCAGCTACTTTGTTGAGGTAGTTGTTTTTAGGGAATTCCGCTGCCCATTTAGCAGCAAGCTCAGCAGGAGGGGTGCCCTTAATCCGAAGTCTAGGAACAGGAATGAGCAAATCGCCCTTATCAGGAGTAGAAGTGAACTCAAGAGCGGGATAAATCAACGAACGATCAACACCAGAAATCTTCGCCAACTCTTGAGAGATATAAGAGCGGAAAATGTCAACAGGATTGGCAATAGGGTGGGATCCTGGGAATGGAGAAAAGTCCTGAATACCGACTTTTGCAAGCTGGGCAGTTAAATCTTTTAATTCAGACATTTTTGATGAAAGTCTTTGAGTTGACTTGAACATCAATGAGTAAAAATTATTTACGATGACTAAGTTGGCGCCCCCTGATAATGTGGCGACCATTTTCTTTCCCCCTCCAGTCGCTCGCTATTTAACTAAACTCAGTAATTGTACATGCAGCTCGGTGAAATCATCAACTTTTGAGATATAACTAACAAGCTCATTGATTGGGTCGCCAATTGATTCATCTGTTGCTGCCACTTGTGACTCATTGTACAGAATTACCGCTACTGCATCGTCAAGGATGCGTTTCATGCACATGCGATATGCGCGATTATTGAGCAGCAGCTTACGGCCAAGATCTCTGAGGATTTGTGTATGTGAAGAAATAATATTATCCAACGATACCACCTCTCCCGAGAACAGCAACTCCAACTTCGATATCACAGAATTGATATTATTTTGAAACCATAGCCACAAAGCGTTGAAAAATAGCTTGTAGCGCTGTGATCTTAATGAATAACCCTTGAGAGCATCATTAACCACCCATATGCATAATAAATAGTAAAAAATGTCGCCGTATACATCACCATGTGTCGAGCTAATAAATAACGAAAACCTACGGCACAATCGAAACTCGACCTCAACACTCGTTTCAGAATCTTTACACAAAATACCACCAAATGACGGAGCATTATCACCATCAGCAGCAGCATCATCATTTGCAATAGTTTCAACCAACGTGAGCATATCTACGGCCAAGTCACAACACTCAGGGGTAATTTCACGTGTATCTTCTTGGTATTGAGTAATGGCCCGTTCAAATATATCACTATCAAGCTCATGGAACTTTCTTCGTTGCAAATTCTCAGCAAAACACATACAAAACATCGACGACCCACACAAGACAATATTGCGGAGAATCACTACTAGCTCATGTACTTGTGATTGAGCCATGACATGAGGTAAAAGACTGACATTGATATTATTTTGTATTGTACCCAGTACCTTTTTAAGTTGCAGCTCGTCGAGTGGATATGATAGAGTACGAATGGCTTCATTGGCCCTTTGCGCAAATTCTGTAAACCCTGTAAATTCCGCATTCACGTGTAGTAGCCTAACATTTCGCAGACATTCTCCAATATTCTTTATGGCCTCAACTGGTCCATCAAACCCAGGATATTCAATCTCAATTTTGGGCAAGTAGCCCCATAATAAACACGGTGTAATCTCCTTTATAAAGTACTCATCAACGGCTGCCAAACAGCTCTGAGCAACGCGAGAAATTTGAGGAAACCCAGAGAATACATCTTTACGCAGTTGTAATGCGATCCCCGTAGAAACATACTTTTGTGATGAGACCAGCTCGCCACAATAATCAATTGTCTTGTGCCACTTATCTACCGTATCCGCCATTATGGTTGACATATCTATTTCGTCAACCTTACCTTCAAGAACTAAAACCTCTGCCAAATATTCGTTAAGCACTGCTTCAACAATCGGGATAATCGGCCCAGCGTGATTAAAGCAGTGAGACGAAACGTGAGCCACTTTCGTGCTAAATTCATTGGCTTTGATAAATATTTCTCGCTCGCTTGGATGATTTAGCTGGTTGGGGTCGATAGAAGATGGATATCCACTAACAATCACCAAGAGTTCATGGAGAAGCATGAGTAAGATGGTACATATGAAGGCAGTACATTTAGAGCGTGTTTAGGATCTAGACTGAAATGGGAAACGAAAAAAGAAAAAAAAAGCCTAACGAAGTGCGCCCCAACTGTTTCGAGTGCGCACCATAAGTCTGTAACAGACAAAAAAGAGGGGCCAACCGGGAATCGAACCCGGGACCTCTCGCACCCTAAGCGAGAATTATACCACTAAACCATCGGCCCAACTTATTTTTGAATTTTTCACGAGCATACTCATCCCTATTCTGATAGACGACGGCGTGCGCGTCACGTGACTTTTATGGCCTTAAATTTAAAAGCCCCTAAAGTACCCTGCTACAGCAGTACAAGTAGGCACATATGATACCTACTATCTATTTAGTTACATTGGTATCATTGAAGACGTCTAAAAAAAAAGTCTAAAAAGAAAATTGCGCACGCATATTCTTGCATATACGTACAGGGATCTATAGATAGGAGCAATATTAGACACATTGGACACTAAGGAAGATCAATATCCAACATTTTACACTGCAGAAATTGCATTCATAATTTTTCGTCTACGAATCATATATACAATCCCCTCCCAAGAGTGTCAGATCTGCATGTCTCTTCTGAGGAAGATTGACGAACCCTAAGCATGAGCTCCATCGATATTTTTAGATAGAAAGACTCACGTGGACTTGCTGAGGATGTTGAAGACAAAGGAGGGCTCTGCACATTCTGTGCTTTGCCGGAGACAGATCTGAGGGGTTTGCAATATAAAAGTAATTGTAATAAAAATCGCTGTTAGTTAGAAAAGCTAGCTTAATATATCCAATGGATTCAGTTGATGAGAAGAACAGTCTCCTTGGGGTCCAAGTGCTCGGGCTTGTTGGCAGGGTTGCTAACACCACCAATGACCAGCTGAGCGGTGAGTTTCCAACCTTTGGGGATGTTGAACTCCTTCTCAACGCCTGCGTCGATCAAAGGGGAGTAGTGCTGGAGGTTACCACCAACATTCTCAAGAGCAAGAGCAGCCCACGTATTGATCTGAGCGGCACCAGAAGAGTGAGCAGCCCACTCGGGGAACTTGGCCGCATAAGCGGGGAAGGCACCCTGTAACTCCTTGATCTTATTCTCATCCTCAAACCAAAGGATGGTAGCATGGCCTTTACTGAATGCCTGCAGCTTGGGGGCAGTCTGGGACTCGAATACCTCAGGCTTATCAGCCAAAGCGGTCTTTAGGGCATTGTAGGCAATCTCATTCCAGATTTTAGCAGACTTCTCGCCTGTAACAACCACAGCACGAGTAGTCTGTGAATTGAAAGAGCTAGGAGTGTTCTCGACGTAAAAGCGAACGATCTCAGTGATCTCCTCATCAGAAATGGGCACCTTGTCGTTCAAGTCATATTGAGTGCGGCGAGCGAGGTAAGATTCTTTGAATGCAGTAGTAGACATGGGAAAGTTTGTGGGGACGAAGCAGCTAGTTGGATGATGGAAGCGGAGGAATCGACCACATTATATAGGAACCCGTGGCTGTGCATATCTGCACAGTTCGTCGTCTGGTACGTCGCCATAGCAAAACGGAGTATATATGATTTAAAAACGGTCTAAAGCTAATAATTGAATAGTTTTCTTTTTGATGGACTTTGGTGCACGATTCGGAATGCCGAATGGCGCCGAAAGCAGGGGTGCATATTGCGATAGCTCGGGGTTCCGGGTGCGTTTTTCGCACGCTGTGGTGGTGGCCATTCGGCACGTGACCCGTCGCCTGAATGGCCTTGGCCACCTCTTGGCCACCTCATCCCGTGGCGGTTTTGCGGAACCCCGAGGCCTGCACAGGACGCCTCACTTAGTATGGCTTGATGGGGGTGGTTCGATCTCGGTGGCTTTAAGGTAAAAAGCTCTATAACTTTCAATTGTAAGCAGTGAAGTCATGTTCCGCGCATTAGCATCACGGTGTTGATACCCATATTCTTGAAAGCTAGTCCTGTCATTTACAAAAGTGATGGTGATAGAATCATCAAGCCAAGCTTCAAAACGAACGTACTCTAAACAGTTTGTAACGCGCAACGATCAATCGACTCTTTGATCGGGAGAAAACAAGGTAATGTGTATTTCGGGGGTTGTATCTACAATCAAATTTGGCCGGCACGGTACTACATCGTCTTCTACAACTATCGGGATGAAAGAAACTCGTCAAGGTATGCCACTATAGTCTTCAGAATCATGTACTGATTGGGGTAGCCACGGTTTATGCGGCGTGTGCAATGTGCCGGGGGGTATTCCATTCACTGCATTCAGCCTGAATATTTGGATGCTTCTCGTACCTTTAACCTCATTAAGCTCAGAATGGACCTGGATCACGTTCAATTCAGGCATATTGCCCCAAATATGCTGGAGCGAGGCATCTGTGTAGTTATGATTGACGGTGTCGACATCTTTTCCAAAGCACTCCGTTGTCCTGAGAGCATTCCGCAGTTTGTAATTGTTTTCTGTAGAAATGTTCTTTGATTGCCTATCCATGACAGCGGCGTGAAAACTCTCGGTCATTTAGATCGCCTTGTACCCAAATATGAGGGTTGTCGTCGCCCAAGCGAGTACTGGTGCTTCATACCTTTTATGAGGACCGGCGTCGTAGCATTTGATGATCTTAGTATTGGCGCCAGCACCTATATTGAACATGTTGTGATTGAGAATTTGTTCTCTAATGATATGATGGTACATACATATTTCGTACGCATTTTCTAAGACTTACCACTGAATACCTGCAGCCAGCTGAATGTTTTGGTGTATGATAAGGAACTAACCGCTAGGAAAGCATACACCAAGGCCGGACAAACAAATCGTCTCACCATCAGTAATGGCCGTAACCGGACCAGACTCATTGGTGACAATGTCATATATATTTCTATTAGCTTCTTGTAGCCCAATTATAATCTTGTTTTTTTTAAAAGGTGTAATGCTTCGCTTTAGGCAGTAATTCTTTATATTTGGTTTATCCCAGTGTTTTCATTGTTTGTTTATTTTGCTATATTCTAAGCTAAAGATTATTTTGATGGTTTCCTGATTTCAATTAGAGACTGCCTGCATAGAGCCTCGCAGAGTGGTGAAACCAGAGTGCATGGGTCTAAACTCTACAACACCCCCTTTCTCAACTCTTCGATTCTTCTCCATAGAGTCAAACAAACAAACTAGCTGATCCTTAGTAACAATGTCGTGGCAAGCGTACGTGGATAACCTCACTGGAACCGGAAAGGTTGACCAAGCAGCTCTGCTTTCTCGCACTGGTGATGTTTGGGCCATTACCCCTGGCTATGCCCCTTCGGCTGAAGAGATTGCCGTCATTGTCAAGGGTTTTGACGATGCCGACAGCCTGTACTCCACAGGCTTGCGGGTCCAAGGCGAGAAATACATTGTTATTCGCGCCGATGACGAAGCTATCCAGGGTAAGAAAGGTGAATCCGGTGTCATTGCCGTCCGCACCGCTCAGACCATTATCCTTACACATTATCCCGATACCAACAACCCCAATGCCCTTACTGATGCGCTCAAGGTTGTTTATGGAATTAGCGACCATTTAAAGAAGAGTGGTTTCTAATCTATAAAGTAGTTAGTTAGTTAGTTCGTTGGCTAAGTTAAGGCCATCAACGGTACGGATGAGTGGCCTAGCTCTATAGCGTTAACGTATGATACACCCCTCTAAATGTTCATCAACATATGACATTTGACCATGGATAACCTGATTAAAGATTTATGGCCAAGATTCACTATATATCGTACCCTATTGCCGCCAAACGTTTGGAATCTCCTCACAATGGCAAAACGCGAGTGTTTGCAACCCGGTCAATGTATGGAGCAATAATAGGATGGCGCAGAATTGGGCCAATCAAGGGCATACTTCTCAAAAAGCCAATGATAACACCAAAAAAGTCACCAAATAGTGACAATATACCAAGTAGTTCAAGCATGAAACCAATAAATGACCACCCCAAACAGATCATCACGATACCGACTGCAAAGCAGATGGATCCTTTGATTTTTGACGGACGGGTGAAAAACACAAGAGTACGATTAACGCCGATAATGAATGGCATTCCTGCGATAAACAGTAGATTTCCAAACGCGAGGAGTTTCGCGTCAAAAAACATAATGACACCAAACAGCATAATTATGCTTCCGAGGGCAGTAAGGCCCGCACCCATTTCTTTTGTTAGTCGTTTATGCTTAAATTAGTGCGTATATATGGACTACTCCCAAAAGTGCTCTCGTCCAAGCTCGTAAACTTACTCTGTATATCAGAGATCCACATCCCAGAAAAGTATATTACGTTATGGGCGTCTGTCTCTCGTGTCTTAAAGGACGCCAAAAGCAAGAAGGAGAGAATGAACCGCTACTTTACGAGGAACCAGTTGAACAAGTCGAAGAACCGACTCCCAAAACCCGCGATTTGGAGGCAGTAATTGCCTTTGTGGGTGATAATTTCGTTGATATCGACAATATCCACGCCCACGATCCGCTTAGTGAGCAAGAGCATCAACAACCCCCTCCACATGAGCTACCAGAATTCACAACTAACTGGATATGGCCAGAGCTAGACGCTCTGGGGCATCAAAATGAACAGATTGTTGATGATGTATACAACTCTCTCAAATCTACTATATCATCGATCTCATTGGCCACTCCAACCCCATTGACTGTAGACCTTAGCTAATCTTGATAATTCTCTTTTTCTTTTAAATCGCTCTTAAGAAATATGTCCTCGAACTCAATCAAACTTATTGCTGGATCGTCGCACCCACAATTAGCCGAGCAGATTGCAAAACGACTCGGTATAAAGGTTGCAGCTGTTGAAGGCATTCGCTTGCCTTCGACCGAAACAGCCGTAGTGTGTGGAGAAAATCTTCGAGATGAAGACGTCTTTATCCTCCAAACAGGACAAGGAAATATCAACGATTTTGTTATGGAGCTCATGATTATGATCTTTGCTTGTCGTAAGGCTTCAGCTCGTCGTATCACTGCCGTTATCCCTCTGTTTCCTTATGCTCGTCAAGACCGTAAAGATAAAGGTAGAGCCCCTATCACCGCCAAGCTTATGGCTGATATGCTTCAGACCGCGGGTGTTGACCATGTTGTGACCCTCGATCTCCATGCTCCGCAAATTCAGGGATTTTTTACCATCCCCGTCGATAACCTTATTGCTCAGCCATTAATCGAATCGTGGATCAAGGACAATGTTGATATTAGAAATGCTGTGGTAGTATCGCCTGATGCGGGTGGAGCCAAAAGAGCTGCTGATATCGCCGACGACCTCGACCTACAATTAGCCCTTATTCATAAAGAGCGGCAAAAGGCCAATGAAGTGTCAAATATGGTACTTGTAGGTATGGTTAAAGATCGTGAGTGCATTCTTGTCGATGATATGGCCGATACTTGTGGTACCCTTGCCAAAGCTGCCGATACGTTAATGCGGCACGGAGCCAAAACAGTTATTGCCATCGTCTCACATGGCATCTTTAGCGGTAATGCTCTCCAGAAGATCGTCCGGTCACAGCTGACGCGCGTTGTGTGTAGCAACAGCGTCCCTCTTGTAGAAGATTTTACAGAATGCGACAAAATCGCACAGTTTGATATCAGCGCCACGTTAGCAGAGGCTATCCGTCGCCTGCACAATGGAGAATCCGTATCTTATTTATTCCGCAATGCACCATTATAATAGTGCGACTGCAACGGTCATGGAACATATAACCACAACTACATAATTTCTATACATTTGAAATAAATATAGTTCGATGGTTTTGGTTTTGGGTAATAACATTACGTTTTACTGTTCCATTCGAATATTCTGGCTTATTCTTAAAGCTCAGCCACTTATGGTGTTCCTTCAAGTTCATGTGTATGGCAATTAACTGTCATGCCTGATGCACAGCAAACGCCAGATGAAGGTAAAGAACTACACAAACACATGAGTATTTTATATCCAGATCATTCAAAGCACTGACTACAGGAGGCCAGAGTTCTGCCCCAAGGACCCGTAACAAGCACCTCGAGTTCCTGCATTTAGATGGCTTCGGCCCCGAATCGTGGTACGCAGACCATTGGCCAGAATCAAAACATACTCAGAGAAATGCAAACACACAGCTTTTCAACTGCAACTATATACAACCAATAATTATTTTAGCTTAGCTCGTCAAAATTCCGCTCTTCCTCACGCAGTGTTAAAACAGCCTTCTTTTGCCCGCATTGCAAATTTGTCCTTGCAGCATGCACCTGGCTAGGCGATCTGTGCATGTGCCACCTCTTTTGCCACAGGCTGCGCACTGCTGTGGGGACCTCTGGAGCAAACCCCTCTATGTTGGGGTAAACCCATATGAGTGGAAGGTGAGTGTGAATCTAAATATCAGGAGGTAAATGGGTTATATACGGAATAATGGGTGTTTCTTGAATTCACCGCCTTTCCCTGCCCTCGCCATATTTTCTGAGCTTAGCCGTATCAGTAGCTTTTATCAGGAGCAATTGTAGAAGGCAAAAGATAAGATGCATACATCACATAAGGGGCATCCGGGGATTTCATGTTAAGTGCTGACGACTGCACACACACTTTACCCCGCATTCTTGATCCAACCACTCACACAGCTTTTTTTTACATGATCCTATCGTGCATCAACTGTGCATATTGTGCGCCACACGCCGAAAGGGTACCGAGTAGAAGCTGTGGCGCACTGACTATAACGGAGAGACATGGATATTTGGAGCAGGAAAATTTTCTGAAATACAATTTAGTGAGATATTTACTACTTTCCCCGAAACTAAATCGCCGTTTATTGCTCAATTGGCTCGTCAGCATTCGATTCGGGATTTGGTGCCGAGTCAATTTTGACCTTCGGGCAAGACTCAGGCACGATTAGGCAAACCATGCAGCCACAGTGCATGAGTCAACATGTATATATATACTCCGGCGATTGCGCACCAGTTTAACTCAGTAAAAGGAAAAAAGATGATGCAACGCAATTTTACTAAATCACTAAGATTTGCATCTACTCGTCACCGCCAAGCAGCTGTCGCGCCCATGGCGATGCCTCCAGTTCAATTTCCCGCCTCGAGTGGTGGAGCAGACCAGCAGAAAAATGGGTTTATCCAGCAACTCACGACCGATAACTTGATTTCTTATGCTTTGCTCAGTCTTGTTACTTCCAGCCCGGTGCTTTTGCAAATGGCCATCAAAGCACTACCACACACCCCAAACTTTCTCATTAAAAAGATCGTCTTCCCTATCTACTGCGGAGGTGAGAACTTCCAAGAATTGCGTGAAAACTCTCGCAAATTGTTGAACCGCGGAATTGGTAACCAGATGCTCTCATACTCAGTTGAAGATGCTGATGGCACTATGAGCGGTAGTGTATTCGACAACACCATTCAACAAATTTGCCAGTCGATCCCCGAGGTTTTGGTTAAAAACTCTCAGTCTTCAGCACAGCTTTTCGAATCAGGTGCTACCTCCACTGCTCCTGCATCTGGTTATATCGCCCTCAAGCCTACGGGCCTAATGAAAGGTGCCACTGCTATTTTGGCCAACTATAACAAGCCTGAGTACGCTACCAAGTGGCAACTTTATTTGCAAAAATGTCGTGAAATTTGCCAATACGCTGTCGACCACGGTCATAGCTCCTCGGTAATCGTTTTTGACGCAGAGAAGAAATGGCTCCAGGATGGTGTTTACGCTGCTCAACGGGAGATGATGAAGGAGTTTAACAAAGATGGCCGTGTTATTGTCGCTGGAACTCTTCAGATGTACCTCAAAGAATCAGTTCCTCTTCTTGAATACGAGATCGAGCAGGCCAAGCTCAACAACTACCAGGTTGCTATGAAGCTTGTACGCGGTGCATACATTCACTCTGAGCCTAACCGCGAGAAAGTTATCCACAATACCCAAGAAGACACTGATCTGGCCTACAATACTGGTTGCAACATGATGATGGATCACATCGTTGAGACCTGGAAGACTGGCAAGCAGGGCCCTGTGAGCCGCCTTATTGTTGCTTCTCACAATGAGGCGTCTATTGATATGGTAGATGCTCGCATCTCTCGCGATGCTCCTCTCGGATTTGACTTCAACAATGATGAGTCGATCGTATTTGGTCAATTACTCGGTATGCGCGAGGATCTTGGTTCCAAACTTGTTACCAACAACCGCAAGGTTATCAAGTATGTTCCTTGGGGCCCCATCAACGAGACCAAGGATTACTTGTTGCGCCGCCTCGAGGAGAACTCTGATGCTGCCCGTGGTGGTTGGGAAGAATTTGTCGCCAGTTATCGGGAACTCATTCGCAGAATTGTTGCTTGAACCAACTCTGACTATCTAAAAGTTTATTTATTTATTATGCATTTCTGTAGCATCAAATTCAAATGCCTATATTGTAACACCAGCAGAGTCCTAATCCCCTCGGCTAAAAACTAAGAGTATCCTCCAGGAAATATTATTACATATATGTTAAACCATTAGAAACTTTAGTTGATTGACTGTACTGGGCCTGCATGCCCTCTTGCATATTCTGCACTGTATTGATAATCTTGGAAGACATAGTATTTAGTAGTGAAGTTGGTTGTTGTTCTATGGGATATGGATGGCTTTTATAGTTTGGTAATGGTCCAGTTAATGACTTAATTATTCGCCGGATGTTCGGATGTAATGTACTTGATCCTTCCAGATAATTCTGTTGGTCCACTGCGATAGTATGTAGGACATTGCATAAGAGTACAGAAGCCTTATTAGCGAATAGTTGGCTATTCAACACATATATTGATTATTTCGCAAAATATATCTTACTCTGTTTCAAGCAGTGCTCGGGGTGGGGACCCTCCCTCTAACTATCAGCAGGGAACATCTTTGGTAGTTAAATTAAATTACGTAGACATGATAGTTTTACGAGAAGAAAGAGTTTTATTTCCAGCACCACTCGGAAGAGTATATACTCATAGCGAAATCCTAAGGTTGTTTTCACGGCTACAATTTCAAGCGGGCTTCGCCATTTGAATTTGAACCTTTGACATTCATATCATATCTTTATTAAAATACTTCATATTCTTGCTACGCAGATCCCCACTGTTGTCCCACGATTTCAAATCGGGCCATCGGCAAGCCGTGCCACATCTGAATGTCAGCCGGAAAAACCATCCCGTATTGAGGTGCTTAGCACGCTTGCTGCCCTAAATTTGAGAAAGAAAGGATTTAGCCCTGGCGCTTTCTTGAATACTATCAAGGGCAGTATCTCTTATATCTCCTATTCATTTTTGCCACTAGATAGCTATCGTATCCAATAAACTTTGCATACGCGATTGTCACAGAGTACATCAATCGCAAATTGGGGGTCAACTTTCAAAAAGAGAGAGTGCATGCATAACGAATTCATTTAACCGGAGAAATATAGCTCAATTGATTTGTTGTGTGAGATCTGCCGAATGGCCTCAAATTACATCTGCTGCATGATGGGTCAATATGCACCTTCAGCGCCCATTGCCACATTGTGAAAAAAGAGGCCAGAAAACTCGTAAAAATTCGGTGGACACAGAAATCCAAAATATGGATAGCTTATATAGTTTCACCAACCCGCCAGCTAAATCGGAGGTCAATTTATCTGGCATCTTCAAACACAGTTTCAACACTTTAGGTTAAGCGATCATGTGATTGTGTCGTTGACTCCCACCAGCAAATGCATGTACGTTGTTGAATTACAAATAGGGCTGATGCATGGTGCATATTGAAATATTATGTTGACAAGCATGTGCCAGTACTACCTTCCGCAAGCAAAAAAAGTTTGAGTAAGAACGTTATCAATATCTCAATATTTTATTCCACTCTATTGTATTCTAAATCCCCGCCATTGCACTCTGTTTAGGTTTAATGCCTCATCACCTCTGCGAGGCTACATATCATCAGGGGTGTGCGTTAGTTTATTTTACAAATACGCAATGCGACAAAATAAGAACAAATAATAATGTAAAAGAATTGCTATTAAAGGCAGAAAACTTGAAAAATCCCAATATTCTCAACATTCTCAACACAGCGTGCTGGTGGGCCTGTTATGCCCTACAAAGACTGTGCAGAGCAGCTGCATCCTGGCTATGCATGATTTGAAATTGACAAAACTACTTAAACAGCGCTGCGACCGTCCTAGAGACCAATATATTACCTTAATTTCCAAGGTTTCCAAATAATGACGGGCCCTTCTACTAATACTTTTTACACCTCGTTCCGTGATTCCTTGGCTGGACAAGCTATTTACTACGTCTCTGGCAAGAAACTGCTAAAGCCACGAATCCTCCGCGATGACTATATTATTCCTTCAAAGTATCTCGTTGGCAATCTATCTGTAAAGACAGAGTCTACCTGCTCGCGCGTCGAGTCACACAGTCTCGACGAGAAATCACCTAATAGTGGCCATATTGGCCTTGACAAGATGAATGGTGAGCACATCCCACCACATGACAGCACTATCATTGTAGATTGGGATGGTGATGATGATCCAGACAATCCTCACAACTGGCACCGCATGAAGAAGGCCTTTATCACAATGCTAATGTCTTTCCTTACCGTTTCTTCATATATGGCTTCTGCTATTTTTACTCCTGCAGAGGAGCAGATGCTTGGATACTTTGGTACCACCGAAGTAAAGCTAATGCTTGGACTTGCTGTTTTTGTCTGGGGCTATGGCCTCAGTCCCATGTTTGTTTCAGCTATGAGCGAGAGTCCATTTTTTGACGGTCGTCGTACTATCTTTATGGTAGCTGAGTTTTTATTTGTAATTTTCCAGATCCCAACCGCATTGTCCACTAGCCTGGCGTCATTTGTCGTGCTTCGTCTCTTAGCCGGCCTCTGCGCAGGTCCTCCTCTTTCTAACGGACCAGCAGCAATTGGTGACATGTATACTTTTCCTACTGCTGTTTACGTCATTCTTGGCTGGTCTTTTGGCGCTGTTGCTGGCCCATTTGTCGGTCCTCTTATCGGTGGTGCTCTTACCCATTCAAACACCTGGCGCTGGACCTTTTGGTACTTGCTCATTCAAGCAGGCGTTGTATTTACTGCTATGCTTTTCCTACTCCCTGAAACTTCTACCCAGGCATTGCTCATGAAGAAGGCTGCTGTACTCCGCAAACTTACTGGTAACCCTAATATTCAGGCTCCTGGTGATATCAAGAAGAAAGAGTCGAGCTTATCAGCTGAGCTTAAGAATATTGTATGGTATCCAATAGAAATGTGTCTGCGAGAATATGTCCTCGATCTTGTGAACCTTCACTTGACCCTGCTTTACTCTGTCGTGTACTTATTTTTTGAGGCTTTTCCAATTGTATTTATGGAGACTTATGGCTTTACTCTGGTAGAGATGGGCGTTGCATACGTTAGCTTATTTATCGGTATTTTTGTTGCCATTTTATTCTACAGCTATCACTTGAAGATAAATCTTTTCGACCCCATATTTGCTGGTAACCCAAAGACACCAGAGCAGTCCTTTGGCTACTCCGCGTTAGTCGCATCTGTATTTGTTCCTGTTGGATTATTTATTTTTGGCTGGTCTGCAACTGCCAGTGCTCATTGGATCGGTCCCATCATTGGTGCCAATTTGTTTTGTTTTGGCACATTTATTCTTTTCCAGTCGTACATCTCCTACATTGGTACAATCTGGCCAACTAGATTTGCTTCTGCTATTGCTTCGAATACTGTAATGCGTAGCGTTGTAGGTGGTGCTTTTCCACTATTTGGAACTGTGTTTTTCAAGCATACGGGATCTCAGAAGTTCCCCGTCGGATGGGGTAGCTCAATTCTAGCCTTTGCCGCTTTGGCAATGATTACATTGCCAATTTACTTTTTGTTCAATGGCAAACGCATTCGTGAGAAGGCCCTTGCCAGATGGGGTGCCCCTGAGCAGTAGGTGAGTAGATGGGATTATTCTGTCGTTATTTATGTATAGGTTCATAGATTAATTGTTGACCATGAAGCCAATTTTATCATAAAAACACGTGGGAATCGTGAACATAGATGAATGAATGTGAATATTGGCAACTTTTGACCGGATTAAGATTTCAAGGCAGAGGTAAACTATATACCAGCGAGCCGTCTGTCAGATTGACTGAGTAACAATTGCCCTACATAAACACGCAACTCTTTTTATATCCCTTTCCTCGGTGTAAACTCTAGAGTATCATGTTGAGTGATTTAGTAGCGAGTCCCCGACGTCAACGTTCCGGAAGGCGGACCGCAGCATGCATGCATTTAAGTCCCAGCGCCAAGGCGTGATCGCCTTGGCGTAGTACGTAATCTCAAGCCTATTGGAAATTTCAAAGTACTGAGCAAATGTCAGAAAACTTCTAACAGAGCGTAAAAATGACGATTCCCTGGCAACATCACAACTCAATTGCATGCAATTATGCTCTTAAATTTCAAGATCAAAAAGCTGCTAGAGGATTCCATTTCATCGGTAGGTATGCCTTTTCGGGGTAGTATAAATTATCCTGAGAATGCAAAAAGATCTCTTTGACCTGAGACCGACTAGCTTATGTGGTATAGCTATCAAACTTTTTTTTTTTCTTTTCCCAATCAATCCTGTTTTCCTTCCATGCCAATCTAGATCAATGTGATGACAAACCTTGCGTTAGTCATGGAACCTATCGACCGGTCCCCCGGGATTGGTTGTGCGGCGGCGCGATAGTGCGTCCATTTCCAATTGCAATGCATGGTCAGCTAAAGGGGTGCGGAGGTAAACGGATGTCAAAAAAGTACATTAATAACAAGAGACAATCACAAGTATGCTAATAAACTAAATAGTTAGCATGATTTATTATTCTTAGCCGTACGTTGGGCTCCTACATCCCTCAACCTCATTTTGCCTATTGCTAAGCAATGCATCCTCACAAAACATCTTGCATACTGCACAATTAGAAATGTGATTGTATGAAAAATCATGCTGCACCTGATTAAACGACTACAAATACGACGTGGATCATCACAAGTTAGTAGAGACACTAATAAACAAAAAGAATAGACTATGTCGGGACATCCTGCTACTGGTGCTTTTTACACTTCTTTTCGCGATTCACTTGTGGGACAATTTATCCATTATCTTTCTGGAAAGAAACTGCTTCAACCTCGAATCCTTCGTAGTGACTACATGATCCCTGAGAAATACCTACATGGCTCGAAAATTGAGTCTCACTGTCCTACTCCTTCAAGTGGTTTGACGATAAACTCAGAGAAGGCAGCATGCACTGAGCATGAAGGATCAATAGATTCTAGACTTCCATCCATTGGATTTAACGAAGTTATTATTGTGGATTGGGATGGTGATGATGACCCGGATAACCCTTACAATTGGTCTCCTGTGAAGAAGGCGTTCATCACCGTACAGATTGCTCTTCTTACCGTATCTGCTTATATGGCATCAGCTATTTTTACTCCTGCTGAAGGTCAGATGCTTGAGTTTTTCCAAACTACTGAGGTAAAGCTTATGCTCGGTCTTACTTTATTTGTTTGGGGTTATGGTATATCTCCCATTTTTGTCTCTGCTATGAGTGAAAGCCCATATTTTGACGGTCGGCGTACAATTTTTATAATTGCAGAGTTTTTATTTTTGATTTTCCAAATACCTACTGCATTGTCTAACCACCTGGCTGGCTTTGTAGTGTTGCGTTTGCTTGCTGGCCTTTGCGCTGGACCTCCCTTGTCTAACGGTCCTGCTGCTCTTGGAGACATGTATACTTTCCCTACTGCTGCATTCGTTATTTTGGGCTGGTCATTTGGTACAGTTTGCGGTCCTTTTTTTGGTCCCCTTATCGGTGGTGCTCTTACCCACGCCAATACTTGGCGCTGGGCCTTTTGGTATTTGCTTATCCAGGGCGGCGTTGTGTTTCTCTCTATGCTGTTTTTGTTCCCAGAAACATCTACTCAGGCGTTATTAATGAAGAAAGCGGCAATTCTTCGCAAATTCACTGGAAACCCCAATATCAAGGCCCCTGGTGACATCAAGAAGAAGGAAAAACCGCTCATCACTGAGCTCAAAGCTATCGTTTGGTATCCTATTGAGATTTGTTTGCGCGAGCCAGTGCTTGATCTTGTTAATCTTCACTTGACTTTACTATACTCTGTTATTTATCTCTTCTTTGAAGCGTTCCCACTTGTATTCATGGATATTTACGGATTTACGTTGGTAGAACTAGGCATCGCATATCTTAGTTTGATCGTTGGTATCACGGTTGCCATTGTATGCTATTCAATTCACTTAAAGGTTAACCTTGTCAATCCTATTCTCGCAGGAAATCCGAAGACACCAGAGCAATCGTTTGGCTACTCTGCCTTGATAGCCTCTATTTTCGTTCCCGTGGGCCTATTCGTTTTTGGTTGGTCTGCAACTGCAAAGGCGCACTGGATGGGTCCTATTATCGGCGCAAACCTGTTTGCTTTCGGAACCTTTATACTCTTCCAATCATACATCTCGTACATTGGCAGTTTATGGCCAACTCGTTTCGCCTCTGCTATTGCGTCCAACACTGTGCTTCGTAGCTTGGTAGGCGGCGCCTTTCCGCTCTTTGGCAGGGTATTTTTCGAGCACACAGGCTCTACAAAATTTCCGGTTGGATGGGGAAGCTCGATTCTTGGTTTTGCGTCTGTCGTTATGGTTGGCTTGCCCATTTTCTTTTTGTTCAATGGTGCTCGTCTTCGTGAAAAGGCGTTGGCAAAGTGGGGTTCTCCAGAGTGAACTATTTATAGAAGTAGATATTTATTTTTTTGTTAATCAGCTTACTACGATTCTTTGTGACTTGAGTCTGTGATTTGGTTCCCGAGGGTGGCTGGACTTTGAAGAGATCTAACGTCAATGAGGAACATCATCATGCGTGGTTACCCTCAAAACGCAGTTCTCACACATAAATGGTTTTTCATTTCTATATGTTGTGACAATTGACGTACTAGAATACGTTCAAGGGGTGCCATTGCTTTGAAAAATGTATCTGCTGGTGCTGAAGTTTTCATCGGCGACCGGGATCGCCGTATATACATAGCGAGGATAGTCAATAGCCAGTTTAGAGTAATGATCATAAACGTACTTGCGATTTAATTTCAACTAGATAGCTGGCCATAAATGTTAGAAGTTTGGGGATGGGCTGGCAATGGTGCAAGATATCAACCATGCCACAGCCGATATAAGAATTATAGTACTACATATACCTTGAATTGAACAAGTAATTGATCTGATATCTGACCATGAAGTCCACTTTGAGCGGGCAATCACCCAGCAGTTCTCCAGCCGATGCTGTCGAGAATCCTCTTGTGATTCACATGGCAGAGCTTCTAGGTACGGTAAATATCAAGAGGCGTTTATAGTCCCCCGATAGACTTGAAATAAGTATACGTTCTCATTCAGGCGCATTATAAGGGAGCAACACCTTGCTCATGCGGTGTCTAGATTTTCACCGCGCTGTCATTGAGAAGAGAGCGTGTCTGACGGGAACTAGGAGTATATCTGTCTCTATTTTATTTTGAGTTAAATCGACGCCTACAATTAGAGATTGCAGGTGATGTGTTCAGGCCCAGACACACTAGTTATATCGGAGCTCCGAAGCATCACAAAGTGAACTCTCATGCAAAGAAGTCTAGTTATGCACGCTCATGCAGTGAATTTTTTTGACACGGCGAGGAAAGGTAGGATATAATGCCGCATTTGACCATAATTAGCGATATATACTTAAAGACGATGACTTAATCTATAATATAAAATTTCTGGCTGTAGAGAGTGTGAAAATTGCTATGCAAGCAACTTGCACGTTAGGTGCTTATGCATGAACGATTATAAATGTTACAGGTGCAGAGGATAACATATGGCGTTATTGAGCGGTATAAATATGGCCCAGGGGTACGATTTAGATGAAGGTCGTCTCTTGATTAGCAGTTAGTAGCCAGTCACTAATTTTTCGATAGAAACCCATTGACAGACGACAAATGACTGGCCCATCTACTAACACATTCTATACTTCATTCCGCGACTCGCTCGTTGGACAATCTATTTATTATATTTCCGGCAGAAAATTGCTCAAGCCGCGTATCCTCCGTGATGACTATGTGATTCCAGAAAAATACTTTGATTCTGTAGTCAAATCTGACACTGGAACTAATACAAATACTTTGCAAAACAACCGAGATCCGACTGAATTGACAGATAGCGATAAAGAAAGCCAGTGGTCTTGCGTCTCAATGGATTGCCCCGATTTTAAAAGTGGCCTTATTCTTGTGGACTGGGACGGGGATGATGATCCCGACAACCCCCAGAACTGGCCGGCTCTTAGAAAAGCACTAATCACGATTCAAGTTTCTGCGCTCACTACTTCTGCCTACATGGCATCTGCCATTTTTGCGCCCTCAGAGGACCAAATGCTCGTATTCTTCAATACCACTGAAGTGAAGCTTATGCTTGGCCTGACGCTTTTTGTGTGGGGTTATGGTATCAGTCCAATGTTTGTCTCAGCAATGAGCGAAAGTCCTCACTTTGATGGCCGTCGTACCATTTTCCTGGTTGCAGAGTTTCTATTCTTGATTTTCCAAATTCCTACCGCATTGTCGAACCATTTGGCTACATTTGTCGTTTTGCGTCTTTTGGCTGGATTGGTGGCAGGCCCTCCTTTGTCAAATGGCCCAGCATGCCTCGGGGATTTGTACTCTTTCCCTTATACTGCATATGTCATTATCTGTTGGTCATTTGGTGCTGTATGTGGTCCTTATATTGGTCCTCTTATCGGCGCTGCCCTTACACATGGAGATACTTGGCGCTGGACATTTTGGTTTCTACTCATTCAAGCGGGTGTTGTGTTTACGTGCATGCTTTTCTTATTTCCCGAGACTTCTAGCCAGGCTCTTCTTATGAAGAAGGCAGCAATTCTTCGCAAGCTTACTGGTAATCCTAATATCCGAGCACCTGGAGACATCAAGAGAAAGGAAACCTCGATTGCGACTGAACTAAAGGCTATTGTTTGGTATCCCATCCAGCTGTGTATTCGTGAGCCTGTGCTTGACCTTTTGAACGTGCACCTAACGCTGGTCTACTCAGTTATTTATTTGTTCTTTGAAGGCTTCCCCATTGTGTTTTTAGAAACTTATCACTTTACTCTGGTAGAGATGGGTTGTGCATATGCCAGTTTAATTGTAGGCATCTTTGTTGCCATTGCGGTTTATTCACTACATGTTAACAGGAACATTGTTGCAAATGTTAAAGCTGGCCACCCAAAGACTCCTGAACAAGCATATGGCTATCCTGCTCTAGCTGCATCCATTTCTGTATTTGTTGGCCTGTTTATCTTTGGCTGGTCTGCCACTCCAACAGCTCATTGGATAGGTACTATCATTGGCGCTAATATATTTGCGTTTGGTACCTTCATTTTGTTTCAATCCTACATGTCATATATCGGTACTCTTTGGCCGACGCGATTTGCTTCGGCCATCGCCTCAAATACGGTGCTTCGGAGTATGGTGGGTGGTGCATTTCCCCTGTTTGGTCGGATATTTTTTGAGCACACTGGATCGCAAAAGTACCCCGTAGGATGGGGTGGTTCGATTCTTGGCTTTGTAGCGGTGGCAATGGTTGGGTTACCAGTTTACTTTTTAATGTATGGTGCGCAACTTCGCGAGAGGACACTTGCGAGATGGGGCGTGACACAATGATTGTACCGCTGTTTATCTATTTAGCCACCTGAGAGCTTTAGTGATTTTTACGTATATAGATGAGATAAATGTACTAGAGTATTTGAAGGGCATTGGTATGGGCATCATTTGTTTGATCTGATGGCCTATACTTGTGCATGCTAGCCAACCGTCACGTTATTACCATTTACAACCGTTCAAGAAGTTGTTAATCTTTATGTATACAGAGATAGCCAATTAGCTTATCCTATCAACGCTGCGGCTCAAGACCATTGTGCTAAATGACCTGAGCACCACACCAGCAGTAGCCTGACGTCGTATTGCTTAGTATGAGCACTCCACTGGTTTCTCGAATCGCAAGCCCAATAGGGACTCCCGCATTCAACACACCAGGGCAAACTCCAAATTTAAATACTGTTTCCCCGAGTAATACTACAGATACTCCCCGCGTCGAGACTGAGCAGGACATTAACTGGGATAAAGTCGATGAAGCAATGAAATATTTTCAAGAGTTTGATGTGATGGAATTATCATCCTTTGTAGTGAATAAGGCTATTGAAAAGGGTCCCAAAGATATTTATAACGAGGCAGGACCCGTGCGGTTCAAAGTATCGCAAGCGAAGCAGATGTACAAAGAGCTGGCCTCTAGTATTTGCAGCGAGAGTTTGGCGAGTAAACAGGCATCAATAGAAGCGTTGAAACGGAGCAATGCGGCCAAGAGTTGGATGGGGGATTTGCACAGTGATGGTGAGTGACAATCATATTCGACGTGAACTAGCCGTTTAAAAGCACATTTACATAGGTCTACTTTATAGATGAAAAACTATTTATTACCTTAATCGGCCCCAAGAACAAAAATATTATATTGTTTTCTAGCGGCATCACCGGAAACCAGCTAGATACGATTGGGGAGGGTCATGTGACCCCGAGGCTCACCCTTAGTCAAATCGGTGCTGAAAAATTGTTATAATGTTGAAAGCACCAGCTGTCACTGAGCTTCCAGCCGAACCGGTTGCACAAAGCCAGCCTTCGTGGGCCAAACCCCTTGCGTTTGTAGCCGATGCCACTCGCGCCATTGGCGAGCGCCGTGCCGCTCTTGGTCTTCCCCAGCCGGGCACGATTGAAAACATCAATAAAGAGGTGAACAAGGATGTGTTCCTTACCAACTACTTTTTTACTGGTCTTCGTGCCGATATTGCCAAGGGCTTTAGCCTTATGCCTGCCTTTTCAATAACTCATTCGCTTTCAGTCGGTTCCCAGTACTCTCCTCCTTATGCTTTGGGAGCGATGTTTAGCCATGATCGGATCATGCTCCAAGGAAATTTGGAGTCTAATGGTGCACTTGCTGGCCGTGCCAATCTCGCATGGAGCCCCTTTAACATGTCGAGTGCTCGTTTCCAGATCGCCGAGGGCCAGCCCACAATGGTCCAGCTCGAACATGACTGGCTCGGAAGTGACTTTAGCGTTAACGTCAAGAGTGTTAACCCTAGCTTCTTGGATGGTGGCTTTACTGGTGTTGTTGTTGGTAGCTTGTTGCAGAGTCTTACCCCAAGCCTCAGCGTCGGTCTTGAGACTGTCTACAGCCGCCAGAGCCCCTTGTACCCTCCTGAGAGCGGTGTCTCATACTTTGGTCGTTATGTGACCCCCAGCTGGATCGCTAGTGCCCAGCTTCAGGCTAGTGGTAGTGTCACTACTTCGTTCTGGCGCAAACTCACCGAAAAGTCAGAGGCTGGTATCGAGACCAATATCGGTCTTGGCAACCAGCAAGCAATGCTCATGGGTGGTGCCCCAACTCTTGAAGGTACTACTACTTTGGGCGCCAAGTATGAATTCCGCCAGTCCATCTTCCGCGGTCAGATTGAGAGCAATGGTAAGGCCTCATGCCTCCTCGAGCGCCGTGTGCTGCCAATGGTCACAATGATGTTTGCCAGCGAAATTGACTATGCGAAAAACACTACTAGACTTGGTCTCGGTGTTCAAATCGAGGCTAGTACCGAAGAAGTCCTCGAGCAGCACCAGCGCATGGTCGAAGAACAAATGGCAATGTAAATAGCGTTTTAGAGTCTGTATTACTTATACGAAGCTTCTTTGATTAAACAAGAGATAACGAGAAAGGATGGCGGTTGCGGCAAGAAGAAAGTCTTCTTCTAAACGTCGCTCTTCATTTATGGCTAAATCAATGCTTAAAGAAACAATTTCCGTACGCAGCCTTGGGTCATACCCCGACGGCTCTCCCGGCCGGTTCACATTGACCGTCACTGAATCGCAAGGATTCCGGTGGAACATGCACTTATTTGAAGTGCAAGACGAATAGTTTTATTTAATTAGAGAATTTGAATTAGAATTTAATCTGTCGGTTTGACCAGAACGCAGGTGCTGCTTCTGCCGGGGCATTCGGTTTCTCGGAGATAAGGATATCAGAACCAAACGCAGATGCATAGAGAATAGGACTAAATTTGTTGGTAAGCCAGAACGCTGGTGCTCTTTCACTTTCACTAATCTCAACCTCAGTCTCGTCATTATCATTGTCGTTGCCGTCGCCGTCGCCATCCTCATCAGCATCGTTATCAAGCTTCCGCTTGGAGTTGCGATAAGGTTTAGTAGTACTCAGATCAAGATAGGCTAGCCACGTACTACCCCAAAGCCATACTTTATTCCTATCCATAGGGTCACTAAAGATACCATCACAATTGTGCGCTTGCTGGGTGAGCTTGAATGGCAAGTACCGCGAGTATTGTTTTGACCACTTGGTAAGGGCCATTTGTGTAATATCAAACTCGTAGACATTCTGGAAAATTGTGGCTACCAGAAGCTCTTTGTCCGATCTAAACGTGAGCGCGGTTACGCATTCGCCTGGACGGGGCAGTGTATCACGAAGTACTAATTTAGCCAAGTCTATGACATCAATGTAGTTGCTTTGCTTGCAAACACAAAGTGTCTTACCATTAGGCGAGATGCTTGCTAGCTTGAAATTATTGAGGTATGCGATTGAGGACGTCTTAACCGTCGATGAGTTTGAGGTGTCAATTTCAGCAGTTTTGTGAGTAGTAACATCAACAACATGAACCTCATTATCATAGTTGACATACACAAGACGTTTACCATTAAATTCAGCCCATGCTACACCGTCTTGGGCCCGAATTGGAAGATCATCAAGTGTACGCTCGGCGTTTGTGATTTTGTAGTTGCTGAGACCTTCAAGCTTAAAAACCTTGAATGTATGACGAGTGCCCACAAATAGCAGCTCGAGCTTTTGCGAAATTGCACATGCCGAGATGTACTCTTCGTCGCCAACGTTAATCTCCGCTAGGCGGCGCTTCTTGCTATCGTCTATCGCCCAAATAGACACTGTGAGCTCGTTCCAGTTGTAAACAAGGTTTTTTTCGGTAGCGGCACCGAGTGGCACTGCAGGGAGCTTTTTGTGAGGTTTTTGGTCAAAGTGAGTTACCGAGTTTATCACGATATTTTGTTGGAGACCGCCTGAAGCGAGGAAATTTGCATTTTTGGCCTCGTAGCTAGCCATGCACCGGATATCATGGGTATGCGCGACTCTGCTCGACATAACACTCCATCTTTTGAGCTTAGTATCCGTCATCCGGAGCCAAATGATCTTTTGGTCGAGGCCCGAGCTAAATACTGACTTGCCCGTTGAGTCGGCAGCGAGGCTAAGAACATCCCCAGGATGCGCCTCAAAGCTCTGGTGCAACGTGTAGGTTTTAGCATCCCAGAATTTAATATAACCATTGGAGTCACCCGAGACAAACTGATCGCCAGGGATGCTAATGACTTTCCAGATGAGAGTTTTCTCAGGACCTTTGCCCTTGTCCACTTTCATTGTTGCCACGATACGAGTATTAGGAACATCCCAGACTCTAAGACGAGCGTCTGCACCGCCAGCAACAATGCGAGTGTCTGATAGCCATGTAAGGCATGCGAGCGATGTGTCGGCAGTAGGGAGTCGCTTAACAAACTCAGGCTGGCCACTTGAGATATCAAAAATGACAATTATTCCTGTCTCACAGGCAGCTGCAAGTAACTTACCGTTTGGAGATACCTCAATCGCCCAGATAACTCCTGCAAATGCATCATAGTGGGCTACGGGCTCCATGGCCTCAAGGCTCCATTCAGTAATTTTCTCGGTTGCACCAACCGTATAAATGCGCAAATGATCGGGAGACCACACAATGCTCTCGATGGATCGACCCTTGGAGCCACGTAACGTCAGGTCGAGGTTCCAGTTCTGCATAGGGTTTCTGATCTCGATATCTCCATTTGACCTGCCTGCTGCGAGGCGTAGGTTTGGGCTTGCTGGCTGGTCTTTACCTGGGCTAAGATGATTAAATGCCATGGCTGTGATATGGGACTCTGGTGAATCCAGGAATCGACATCTATGCACCTGGCTTTGCATTCTTGAAAATTACTCCAAAGTATATAAAAAATGATTATAAATATTATTTTTCACTTTTCGCCACAGGGCGCCACAATTGTGCTGACGCCTCATTTTACTATGCATCTTTGGCGCGCGCCACTTTTGTTTACATTTCGTGAATGGCAAGGATAACACAGGCTCCGCACGCACATGACGTGCAGCACGAGCTGGTAGAATCACTTAAAAGGGTAGAAGAAGCGTTACTCAAGAGCTCTATTATCCCTGAAATCAAACATCTCATCCGTACCCACAAGGCGATCATTGACGAAGGCAATGCCGCGGAATTCACAGACAGATTCCTTCAATGCGCACTTCGCATGATGGTGCACAATCGAATGGGCTCTAACGTGGAAAATTTAAACTACTTTTACTCGCACTATTTGGCCCTGCTCAGTGAAGAAGATGGAGATGAATACCGGGAGGAGATTGGCAATTTTATCAATAAAGTGCTTGAATTCTACTGTAATGGCCTCGAATCAAAGTTAAAGCTCGTACGAAAGCGTGTGATGCGCCTCATTCGTGATGCACTCACGAGTGAAGCAGTGGAGGTAATGCTCACTGATGAAGTTTCCGCTAAACTCATGAAAAAAGTACTTGAACGCGGCAGTGATGTGGACTCTACTGTTCGTAAGTACGCATATGATTGTCTTCGTGAAGTACTCAGTGCTGAAAGTGCACCGCATGTGATTAAACTTTTTACATCGATGGTGGCGTACGATCCAAGTGCCGAGGATCGCGGTAGAGCCCTGAGTTTACTGAGGGGTACTACCACGGCAGAACAAGACCCGGACATCAGCTCCATCACAATTATGGACTCTCCAGAACAATTTGTTGAGCTAGCAATTGGTCGCGTACGAGACCCAGGTGTCAGCACGCGGGTAATTGCCTACGAAATCCTTCTCGATCCACGAATCACGCTCGAATTTATCGATAAAATAAATGAAGCTCATAAAGACGACGAGCACGAGCTACCCGATCATATCCTCAACCGATTACTGCGTGGTCTCTCTGATCACTCGAAAAGAGTGAGAAATGCAGCATTCGATATGGTCGTAATGTGGCTCAAGTCTGTTGATGATAATATGCTGACTTTTCTCCAGTACCTCCACGTCGTAGATGATGATAGCGGGCACTCACATTACTTGTCATACCCTAAAGAAGACCTCATGAAGCACCTATTTTCACGACCAGAAATTGCAGAAAATAACCTAAATGGCTTCTTAACCATGGAAATCACGCCTGAGCAGGCCTTCTACATGAGGACATTTATGCAGTACTGTACCGAGGGTAAGCTTCACGGTCTTATTGATAAATATCTTCCTACGCTTTACGAACTGGCCCAGTTCATTGACGAGTACTGGGAAGAAAACCTCTACCGTCAGCCCGACGCCGATGAAGCACCACTCGAGATCAATTATATTTTCGGTCAGTTGCTGATGACTGCCTCATTTTACGATGTGGACGATCAAGCGTCTATGAATCGATTGGCCAATATTTTAGAGCGAGCCCTGGTGTGCCCTTGGTGCTCAGAGGCGAATTATGATCTTCTCATGAAAATCCTCAAGAAAGAATGCGGACAAGACGACGAGTATGAATTTGTTGAGCGGGGACTTGCCAATATCGGACTTATCACGAGCTCAATTAGTGATGAGCAGAGGTTTGAAGCTGAGCTTCGCATAGTTAAAGGTATATTGGAGAATACCAACAATGTGCGTGATCCTGATCATTTTGAGAAACTCGCAGAGCCCACATTCCGCTGCTTTTCTTCAAAACTGTTGCCAAACGATATTGTATCACTGGCCGTTGATATCTACGGTCTTTTAGCCCTTTCTTCGAGTATCAATGCTGAGACGATGATGACGTTTTTGATCCAGCGGTATAAACAAAAGGCACAGGCAGCGGCCCAAAAACAGTTGGAGCTTAACGAAGAGATCGAGGATCTTGAGCTAGAGATCGAAAATTTGAGGCCAAATAAACGACGTACCTTGTTGATCGAAGAGCTAAAGGAAAAACGTGAAACGAAACCAATGCCTGAAACATGGGATGAGCGCCGCAAGATCCTCGAAATAATTACTGATGTCATGCTTAAGCATGCATTTATCCATGATGCTTCAATTGATGTGCTTATAAGTGAGATCGATAGCAATGACCTCGAGCTTCAAAGTTTATGTGTCGAGTCTATTTGCAAACTACTTTTTTGTGACTTTTGGAACAATGATGAAGTACTTGAAAAGCTTGTCCTATTGTATATTCAGCACTTCAATGCCCCGCGAGGCCAGCGCCGATGTGAATCATATAATATTGTTATCAGCGTCGTTGAGATGCTCGAGCATTTCTTTGGCTTGTACCACCATTCCGATGCGCATGCTCTTAATCTTGGACGAGTTTTCCCTCGTGTACTGTTTGACTGGCTGGAGGGGCGGATTGAGGATATTGCCCGCCGGCAGCTTAGGGCCATCAAGATGGCCGACCCTGATTCCGATGGAGATAGTGATGATGAGAATGGGAATGAAAACGAGCACGTCGACTTGGAATATATTGAGGCTATATTCAAGTTGTTCCGCGAAGTGTTGCGTAAGTTTATCCATTGGACAAACCCAAACAGTTCCGGTCATGCTCAACCAGGGTTCCCTTCTCATTCGTTCGTCATACGCCAAGTCCTGGTTGAACTAGATCAAATTGCTGGCAAAGTATCCGGAGAAGCTGCTGAATTCAAATCGCTTGGACGCACGTCAACGCAGGGTCAAAAGGGTCCAGCTGGCAAGAATGAGAAATTTTACAAAGTGTGGCTCACGTTCTCGAATATTTTGGTTTCGAAGCTCAGAAGTGAGCTCAAACTCGAGACAAGTAATCTTCTCAGCGATGATCTTGTCGAAATGATAGATATAATCGAGAATATCTGCAGTGGCTCTGTCTATGCTAATACGGCCGTGGCACTTCTTAATAAAATAAGCAATACCCTACAAGAACGAGTGACTATGCTAGAAGCACAGCAAGAGGAAGAATTGGCTAAAGAAGCGGCCGATGAGTTAAATGAAGAGGAGTCCGAACTAGCAGTTGCACAGATCGATATGGGACCCCCCACAACCGAGGAATTGCAGCATATTGGAAATCAGGATGAGATGAAACCAATTTCTGCCAGCTCTCCTATTATCGATAGTGACAATGAAATTCCGTCAATATCTGAGGACTTTGATGAGCTGCGACCCCATAAACGCCTGCTAGCCGACTCGACGCCTAAAGATCCTCGAAAACGGCTAAATTTGGCGTAAACCGTAGAAATTAGCTATTTATTTTTAATATAATCCACTTTTACCCAAAAAAGTCACAACCACCCACATACTCCCTAATCGGGAAATTTTGTAGCGCATTAGCGAGGCTTACATCACCCGTACTTTGTACGAGTCGCACGTTTACGATACGAGCAGAGGGGCTCGACTTGAGGAATAAAAAAAGAGATTTAAGAACCAACATGTATATACCACGTAAATTAATAGACGACCAAATCGCCCCAACCTGGCAAAACGGAGTTCAGACGCGCCGGGTCCACGTTCGCTCCCTGTCATGCGCGTGCGCCACAGGATACGATGAAGGGTTAGGGCATTCTCATTTATACAGCATAGAGCGCGTCTCTTCGCTGGCCACGCTGTTCGTCATCCAATAAATTTGAACTATAAAAAATGGCTTCTTCAACAGATAGCTTCAAGCTTGCACCTAAACAATACGACCAAGATCGTGATTTCGCCAGTGCTCTGCACGGAAAGGCTGATAAAACTGGCCTTAGCTCTCTCGCTGGTAAGAACAGAGAGGCGCACGCCGCCGCCGTTGATGGCTATTTCAAGCACTGGGAGCGCGATTCAAAGACGCAGACTCAAGATGACGAGACCAGTCGTCTTGGTGACTACGCTGAATTGACCAAACACTACTATAACTTGGCCACCGACTTTTACGAGTATGGATGGGGCTCTTCGTTCCACTTCAGTCGTTACTACAAGGGCGAAGCATTTAAGCAAGCTACTGCCCGCCACGAGCACTACTTGGCCCATCGCATGGGCCTTAAACCCGGCATGAAAGTACTTGATGTCGGCTGTGGTATCGGTGGTCCCGCCCGCGAAATTGCTCGCTTTGCTGGAGTTGAAATCGTTGGTATCAACAATAATGATTACCAGATCACTCGTGGTAACGACTGGGCTGCCCGCAATGGTCTTGCCGACAAGATCAAACTTTGCAAGGGTGACTTTATGCAGATGGACTTTGCCGACAACACTTTTGATGCTGTTTACGCTATCGAGGCTACTTGTCACGCCCCTAAGCTTGAAGGAGTTTACAGTGAGATTTACCGCGTGCTCAAGCCCGGCGGAACTTTTGGTGTTTACGAATGGGTTATGACTGACAAGTTTGACGAGTCCAATGCCTACCACCGCGAGATCCGTTATGGTATTGAAATTGGTGACGGTATTCCTAAAATGTACACTGCTGATGTAGCTCGTGATGCCCTCAAGAAAGTCGGATTTGAGACGATTGTTGAGGAAGATTTAGCCGATAAGGGTGACTCCATTCCTTGGTGGTACCCTCTCAGTGGTGACTGGCGCTACGTACAGACATTCGGTGATTTGCTTACCTTCTGCCGTACCTCCAAACTTGGTCGCCTCGCTACCACCCAGTTCACTGGACTGCTCGAGAAGATCCAGGTCGCTCCTCAGGGATCCAAGCAAGTTACTGAGATGCTTGAACAGGCCGCGGTCCACCTTGTAAACGGTGGTAGAGAAAAGATCTTTACTCCTATGCTGCTTTTTATCAACAAGAAGCCTACCAGTTAAAATGAGGTTGTAATATACCTCTCGCAGACCCCACGCGCGTCCTGTGACCCCTCCGCATGCACATAATATAAAGTAGTGTTTAGGTAATCTTAAATTTTCATGAAGCGTAGTTTACAGGACGCAGATGCTCCTTTAGAGGATGTTGCTATGGATGAAACAGTCGAAGTCGACTTTGATTTCTTTGATATCAAGGAGGATGATTTCTTGTCGATTAAAACCCTGTTGCGACAGCTGTTTGATGTCGACAACACCAAAGTGAATCTGTCGGATCTCAGCGACTTTATCATTAAGAATGGGGTTGGATCCACCATCAAAACTGAAGGAGAGGAAAGTGATCCCTTTGCATTGTTTTCATTGTGTGAGAAAGCGCCTATATTCGACGAATTGACCAAATACTATATTGAGCGCACTAACAAGGAAACACCCGAACTTAATAGAGCTTTGCGCAAACTCTTGGCCGGAGAACACAAAATTGCCTACTTGTTTAGCGAGCGTCTTGTCAATATGCCACATGAGATTGTAGCACCACTGTACCAAATCCTGCTTGGGGAACTTGAAGAGGCAGGCGTCTCTTACGACTATGTTATTATCCCTTCAAGAGCGTACACAGAACATGAATCAACTTTAGATGGTGATAAGCACCGGCGCAAGGTCCCTGAGCCGGCGCCTGAGGTTTATTTCTACCACATCGAGGATCAGTTTATGGCCGAGTTCGCTGTGGCTGCAGGATCGTTCCCATTTGAGACTCCGCTCGAAAATACAGATTCAAAAAGAGCCTTTCAAGAGCTTGGAATTAGGCCAAGGGGATACTTGTCTATTGTGAAGTTCAAGGATTTGAAACGCGTCTTGGAGATGCCTATGGTCTAAACTACTGAGTAGCATTTCCTTTGTTTCTCTGGGCTGTAAATTTAATATGTAAATGCGATTATGTTGATGAATAAATAAGTCATTAAACAGTTCATTCACTGCTTGTACTAGTTGTAGACGTACTACTTGTTTCACTGTCCTGCTCACTTTGGTCGTCAGTACTAAACTCAATTTCAGTGTCGTCTTGATGCACTTTTCGCCGCTTAACAGCTTTATTGTAGCGCATGTATCGAGTTTCTGGTTTGCGATTCTGCACTATGAATTCAAGAGTAGGGTCAATCCCAGTAGCCTTTTTGAAGCGGGCCCGCCAAACCGTGCATGCCATGCAGAGAGTTTTTAGTCCCGTAGGTCCTTTGCGAAGATTACTACGTTTGGTTACAGTACCACATCCAAAGCAAACTTGCTCCTGATCCCCAACTGGTTCCTTTGTCTGTCCCTTTCGGAAATATGCCGAGTAGTTGCGTTTTGTTTTAGAGGCTGCCGATGGTTTTGCATACTCTTTATAATAACTCTGTAGTTTCGTCATATACGTTTTCGCTTTTTCCGCAGTCGCAATGATGTATTCCGACGTAGCCTCATTATCATGGTGCTCGAGCATATCGTCTTGCATTTCGCCTCGTTCAAACTCCCGTATTTCCCGCTGATTCCAATTCAGGGGAGGCGGGTATGGCCGCTGATCGACCCGAGGGATTTTGGGGATCGCGAAATATTGCTTTTGGAGATCGTTGTTCATATATGTGGTCATATACTCGTCAATATCTTCCTCAATGGTCTCATTACTGGGCTCCTCTGTAGGCTCAGGGTCCACAGGCTGAGAATATACGTGTGCCCCCGAGTCCACGGATAAATCCTCTCCTTCACGATTTGAACTGCCCGAAACATGCTTCATGTTGCGCTCAAGGGACTGCCAATCAATGCTGATTCCCGGAACTGTTTTAATCTCTGAGGCCACTTCCCATTCGGTAACTAGGCTCTTACGCGATTTGGTAACAATTGCCGTAACAATAGCCCGAATATATTCAATAGCCTTTGCATGCAAGAGTTCAGCCATATATGGTGTATACTCGATCTGAGCCATATCAGACCAAATTTGAAGCAATTTGTGAGACTGAGAATTGAATAAAAACAAGTCTGACTCTGCTTTTGCTTCCAATGACTCCTCCTGTTCCGATTCAGGGACAGGATCATACTCGAGATCAAACGTCTCTGGTACTTCATATGCAAATGGGATCTCTTGAGAGTTCATGGGCGCTACTCTTTGGCTCATTGCCTCAAGATGCTGTACATATGCATTGACAATCATAAAGGATTTGTTCATTGCTTTTGCAATATAGACAAGATCATGTTTTTTGGTTTTGAGGAGCTCAAAGAATAAATCCATTTCTTTGGATGTCCAGGTTATTCGACTGGCCGTTTTGGGGTCCCGAATTGTACCAAGCCCAACGTAATTATCATCCATCAAGTGGTTTGGTATAAGCAGGGGGCGGGGGGTTTAAGAGCGCTTGGCTATTTTTTTTTCTCGTCGCAGTGCAATAAATTCATAATCACGATGTAAATGAATGCTAACGAATTTGCCACACTTGCCACAAACTCAACGGCCCGCAGCTCGAGGTGGGCGGTGGGTGCATATTGGGATTGTCACAAGCGTGGACCTTTCATTCTCCAGCGTAGGAGCCACAACTCAGCAATTGATTAGAGGTAATAAAACCGGGGTTATTCGATTAAGATCATATGAATCCACTGATCAATGCGAGTTTGTGCACATAGCTTGTATCTATATATTGCAAATTTCACACATCTCCATTGCGACTTGACCGATGACTTCCACCAGTTCATCCTATCCCGCACTCATTGCTTTAATTTTCATCTTGCACAGCCATCTTCCCACCTGCACATGCAGCCTGCAGCCACTTTGCTCTAAAATACTCTCGGCTGACTACCCCAGAAAACCCCCACATACACAGACACGCTTGATGCCTACCTATGCGTCGTTTGCTCCTACGACGGGGGCCGTTCCTGTATCTTCAAGCTCGTTACTGGCAATTACCCCTCCTGCCATCACCAAAGTACTGTCGCAATCTTACCCCTTTGTCTCCGCTGCCGACAGATTTCTAGGACTTGTGACCTGGACCGACGATGACCCGTATAAAAGCTTTTTGATGGTGGTGGGGTGGTGTGCTCTTGTGCGCTATTTTAATATTTATATTCATTACTTTGGCCATCTCGGCGCTGCAGTCATCTGTGCCCTGATTGTCTCGGGCCGCAACCGTAAAGTCGACGAGCACCCGAGTCTCGACATCATTACCCAGCGTATGGCGAATCTTAACCGTCGTTTCAACATATTGCTAGAACCATTGACGCTGCTGAAGCTCACAAAAACTGACATTACCCGATTTTTGTTTGCGGCTGTATTTATGACCCCGCTATATGTTGTCGTTGCCTACTACTTGACGGGACGGACGCTCCTCACAGTGTCGGGTGTAATTGTACTGACTTGGCATTCACTGTGGGCTCGTGTTACTCGCTCAATTCTATGGCGATGGAAGCTTGTGCGCATCATTGTCTTTTACACCACAGGAATTGATTTTAGTCGTGCCTGGGGGGCTCCGTCTCAGACCACAAGCGCACCAGTAGCTCCAAATTCCACCAATACCGGATCGGGAGACGTCAAGTTTACTTATGTGCTCTATGAAAACCAACGATGCTGGCTCGGAATTGGCTGGACCTCCAACATGCTCTCTTACGAACGCACACCGTGGACTGATGAGTTCCTCAATGAGAGCGTATCACCTGAGGTATTTAGCTTGCCCGACTCTGAAGGTACCGGAATGCAGTGGCACTGGGTGGATAAAAGCTGGCGCGTCGATCTTAGCAACGATGGGGCTCTAGCTCCACGTTCAAAAGTACGCTTCACGCCTGATCCCGGCGAGAGCGATGGTTATGTATACTACGATAATATGTGGAAAGCACCTTCTGCAGAGCCTACTTACTCCAAGTACACACGCCGTCGTAGATGGGTCCGCACTGCTGAACTTGTTTCTGATGCAAACAGTGATAAAGATCATGAAGCAGATTATACTGAACCCTTTGATGCATCGGGGCATAACGACCTACAAGAACAAACCGATGCCAATATATCTGTTCACAGCGAGACCCATGCTACTCCCATGGGGCATGAAGCTGATACTGCTGAAGGTGAAGCTATGAACGCGGCTGAGCTCGCATCTGCCACTGCGGAGGCAGAATCAATACTCGAAGCTCTTGAACTCACGTCTAACGAAGGGTCTACATCAGTACAAGCCCAAGAACATGGCGATTTGCGCAAAAGAAACATCTAACTACTTTTATTATACCCAGATACTATTCCCACTTATTGACGGGGTTCTTCTCATAGTCGCAGTACTGCTCCAGATTAAAGCATGATATCTCGCTCTCGTTTACAAGGCCCAAGTTGGTCAATGGCGTCGACAAATCGGTTATCAACCACTCAGGGTGGTCAAGATTGATGGAAAGGTTCTGTGTCTTTGTAAGGTGTGGGTGCCAGTATATCTTGAATGCATCGAGCTGTACTGTGCGATAGGGCCTGAAAGCACCATTGGTGGCGACTTCGTGCTTGACTTTATCAAGCAAGTCTTGGGCGGTCATTGTAGTTAGATCTATATTATGCAGGACGTAGTTTTTCACCGTTCTATATTCAAACGATTTAATTACTCGAACAGTTATAGTGGTCATGGTTTGTCAGATCTTTGTGCTTTTTTTCTTTTAAAAAAAAACAGGCGACTCGATTTTTTTTTGCCGAATTGTGGGGTGGCTGCTTACTCATGGACCCACACTGAACCCGCCACACTTAACTAAATTACCGGTTTGGGAAGATCGGCAGGCGTCTAGGCAGCTCCATAGACCCCCGGAAAGGACCTCAACCAACACTGTTCGATCTACATGCTTCCCAATTGGGTCCAGTCACAGCACACTGCGTTTATACGCTGGTGTAATATGTACTTGACGGCGCAGGGGCAAGCACCGATATCGAATGCCGCAACGGACTTCCAGAACGGCGTTAGCCTATGTTATTTAGTCGAGGCCGTCACCAAGGGGAAAGTTGGAAAAATACATAGAGCTCCTAAACATATGGAGAGTTATGAAAACGTACAACTTGCCCTCGATTATATTAAATCAGAAGGGATCCACCTCGATATGGTGGGGGCAGCCGACGTGGTCGATGGCAATCTCAAGCTAATTCTTGGCATTATATGGCAGCTTATTCTTAGATATACCATCGATGATATCTCGCAAGATGGCGTTTCGGCCCGGGATGGGCTGCTACTATGGTGCAGGCGAAAAACAATATTATACGATGAGGATGTGCATGACTTCTCCAAAAGTTGGAAGAACGGCCTCGCGCTATGTGCTATAATGGACCACTACCGTCCAGATCTAATTGACTACGAAGAGGCTCCTAAATCAGATCCAATCAAATGCGTAAAGCTAGCACTTGAGGCAGCCCAACAGGCAGGCATACCTCATCTTATTGACGCAGAAGATATTGTGAATGGTGCTGATGAGAAGTCCTTAATTACCTACATTGCCTGTTGGTACCATGCATTTAGTGCTCTGGACCGTATGGAGACCGCCGGCCGTCGCATTGGCAAGTTTTGCACAATTTGGAGTACTGCACTGCGTATGAAAGCCGAATATGAGAAGCGTGTCAAGAAGCTGCTAGCTCAAATTGACGAGCAACAAAATTTATGGGAAGAACAGAGCGATGGGTCACTTGAGCAAGTTAATACCCAGATGCAGGCTCTCAAGAAGTATAAACTTGAGCGCAAGCGCCAATGGACGACAGAAAAGGCCGAAATATTGCAATTATATGGTAATATCCGTATTAAGCTAGGAACCTATGGATTTTCACAGTACGAGCCGGTACCAGAACTTTCGCCCCAGTTTTTGAATATGTCGTGGTTAAACTTACTCGAAATAGAAAAGCAGCACTCAGACCTGCTAACAAAGCATCTACAACAAATTAAACACAAGCTATGCCTGGATTTTGCTGCTGAAGCCGACATTATAGCACAGTCATTGCATTCTCTTACTGTCCAGTTAAGTGTACTAGGTGGTGACTTGGACGAACAACTCAGTGAGATTTCAATTCAAAGCGATGCTCTTGCACCACTCAAGCTGAAGCTTGAAAAGCTGTCTGAGCTCGATGGCAAGTGCAAGATGATTGGTATTGAGGAGAACCATGCTACGGTATACACAGTAGATGAGCTCAAATATGAGCTTCAACTCGCGACAAACACTGTGGCCAGTAAACTTGCTTTTGTTGAAAACCAGCTGGTTGCACGTACAATGGGCAGTAATGTGACCCCTGCGCTGTTGGATGAGTTTGAATCGGTGTTTCGCCACTTTGACCACAGCGCCAAAAATAAGCTGCAACAAGATGAGTTTGCGGCCGCAATTGCATCACTTGGTATTGTATACAATGAAGAAGGAAAAGTCAAAGCTCAATTCGAATCGATCAAGGATGAAACTGACCACGTTACATTTCACAATTTTATTGTCTTTATGGTGTCTGTTTCCAAAGATCAGAACTCGATCGATCAAGTACGCGAATCGTTTAAAGAGATTAGTGACAATAAACCATTTGTGACACTCGAGGATCTTGAAGAGGCCCTTGTACCGGAGGATGTGATTGTGACGCTCACCCGAGAGATGCCAGCCAAAGATGCTGGCTTTGACTATGAGCAATACCTTGCAGGTATTGAATAAAAGGGCGGCAGCACCAACCAAGGTTTAATATTTTCTTGTTTTATTATACATAAATAAATCAATAGTCAAGTGTGTTTACTTGAGTATTACCGTTTCCTGCCGTAGTGGCCGTTTGTTTGCGACGGTACGGAGCGACCAAATCAATCCCCGCGAGGGCTGGACGGTGAGGAATTTTATAATCGAGCGCGCGACGGCGGCGTTTATTCTCGCGACCCCAGGGACGGCCACCATCTGGCCTATCCGGCAGCGCTGGTCCGTTCTTACGAGCTTGTTGTTGCTGCTGTTGCTGGCGGCGCCGGGCATCCATTTCATGTGACGATGCATACGAAGGTAGCTCACTCCTTGGACAGGCGGTTGGCTCCTGTGTGAAAAACTCGTGCTTTAGAGCTCCCAACGCACTAAGGCGAGTCAACGGGTTAATGTCAAGAAGCCGTTCGAGAAGCGCCCGTGCAAGGAGAGGAATATGATCAAAGGTCTTTTCAAACTTGCGTCCTGAAATATTTCGCGGTACTAGGTTAGCCCCTGGTAAACGGGTATACTTGGGCATTGTTTCATCAGTGGGGGCCCCCATCATTTCAAACACGATTGTGACCTGATCAGTGTCAGAACGGCCAGGGAATAGCGGTTTCCGAGTAAAAATTTCCCCAAAAATGCAACCAATACCCCATATGTCGATTGCCGTCGTGTAGTACTGTTCTCCCAACAACAGTTCGGGAGGTCGGTACCAACGGGTAACAACGGTAGCCGTATATTTCGTAGTTGATGGGTTGGCACCGCTAATTGTGGGCGGAGCCTCGAGAAACTTGCGGGCGAGACCAAAATCAGCGATTTTCAACTGACCCCGGTTATCGACCAAAATATTTGCCGCTTTAATATCACGATGCATGTACTTGGATTGATGTAAATAGTTGATTCCCTGTAGGAGTTGTTCCATATAGCATTTTATATGCGGGAGTCGTAGCTTAACCCGCTCATTTTGCAACAAGCCCGCGAGATCATGATCCATGTATGGCGTGACCATGGAGAAAGAGGACCGACGATTACCGCTGGTGCCTTTGCGTACAGCCATATCGAGCAGTTCAATCACATTTTCGTGGTGTAGGCCCTTGAGAATTCTGATTTCGCGGAGGGCAGTAATCGGCAAACCGTCATGCTTGTTGTGAAGCAATATCTCTTTGAGGGCCACGGCAGTACCAGTATCTATATGCTCGGCACGGTAAACCTGTCCAAATGTGCCCTCTCCAAGCATGTCCTGTAGTTTATACGACGAGATGGGCGAGCATCCCAGCAGAGGTTTCATGATGACTGTCAAGAGAGTGCAACTAAGCACGGTGAGTTTATAACTATAAAGGACTGGGCTAAACAGCCAACAATAGATAGGTTATGGGGTTATATAGACAAAGTATTTGGCTTTTTGTCTTTTATTGTACACAAATGATTACTTTTACAAATGCTGCATGCGTCCATGTCGGGGAAAACAGCTATTGCTCGCAACAGTCATCTCCCAACCTCTCACGATATGTACCGCAACCTCGGAGTTCGATTGGGTGCACCGATTGGAGGTAATATCAGCGTGCGCTTGGCACATACGGCCCGCAGCATTGTATTTGGTGAGACTGGAGTTCCAAAGGACTCGCTGCGGATCGTTAAACATACCATTAATGATCCCGAGGCCAAGCAGGTGGTGCTGAAGCTAGTGGGTGCCCCCATAAACCCAGCAGACCTTAACCAGGTCGAAGGAGTTTACCCTAGCAAGCCACGTATGCGGAAAGACATTGAAAAGGCTGAGGAAGTGGCGATTGGCGGTAACGAAGGTTGTTTTGAGGTTGTGGAGGCTGGTGCCGATAGTGGGTTCAAGGTTGGTGACTGGGCGGTGCCACGAATTGCATCGTTTGGTACCTGGACCACTCATGCTTTGGCAAATGCCAGCGATTTGATTCGATTGGGTCCAGCCAAGGGCCTCACCCCAGTCGAGGCAGCAACCATCAGCGTCAACCCGGGCACTGCTTATCGGATGCTGGAAGACTTTGCTGACCTCGAGCCGGGTGATTTCTTTATCCAGAACGGTGGTACTTCTGGTGTTGGCCGCATGGCTATCCAGCTGGGCAAACTGTGGGGGTTCAAGTCCATTTCGGTTGTGCGTGATCGCAGTGATATCGATACGCTCAAGCAGGAGCTGTTGGACCTTGGCGCTGACTACGTGATCACTGAGGAGCAGATCAATGACAAGAGTATCAAGCACATCATGAAGGACTGGACGCATGGCCAAGGCATCAAGCTCGCACTCAACTGTGTGGGTGGCCGCTCGGCCACAAACATTGCACGGCAGCTTGGCCAGGGTGCCAAGATTGTTACCTACGGTGGCATGTCAAAGCAGCCCGTAAGCTTGCCCACGAGCCTCTACATTTTCAAAAACATCTCGTCCCACGGCTTTTGGTTGACCCGTTGGAACAGCGAACACCCTGACCGTCGCGAACGCATGATCCGCGAAATTGCCGAACTTTTTAGACAAAATGAGATTAAGGAGAGTGCGGCCACCGAGGTCCCCTTTGATATAAATGCCTCCGATGAGGAGCTATTCGCTCAATTCCAGGGTGCCCTTGGAAGTAAGGGAAAGCAAGTGCTTATTGCCAAACAGTGAAACGATGAAGACCACACACGACAAAATGATCGAGTGGGTCCAATTTTGAGCGGTCAAATTCACCGATCCACAGAGCTACGAGCCATCGGCCACCCTGTATGTATGTTATATGTGTATATAGATTTCTCTCAGTTGGCCATATTCAGTGGTAAATTCGCGTGATGGCAGAATTTTATAAAGAGCCACCGGATTGAGTCACTATTTACTCGTTTTAAGAGCTGTTTTTTTTTTTTTTTCTCCGACGTCAAGAAGCGATTTTTTTTTAATGTTTATCGGTTTAATCGAAACGCGACTCAGCCACAGCTGCTACTAAATGACTGACCCACATTTTTCACCCCTCCCCCCCTCCCCTCACTCAATTTCGTAAACAAAGAAAAATGTGCGCGGTACTTTTCATGCAAAAATAAAATCCAAATTGTTTAAATCATTTTAATCCAACAATAAAACATTTTATCGGTACAATTGCATGCAACAACAACAACTTCCCAACCCCTTGAGGAGACCCGCTTGTTACCTAAACACTATAAATAGCACATCACTGTAATCTATCTTCTTCATGGGCTCCACCGATATATTGGGTGAGTTGCGTGACAGTATATCGGCAGCTCGCTACAATGCGTCGTCGGTACTGGCGTCGCTTGCGGTCTCGCTTGGCGCTAGTGTCGTGCTATTCGTGACGTTTCTTATCTTGAGGCGCCGCATCCAGACATTGTATGCTTCAAAGCCTCATAAATCAGTCAAAAACTGGCCATACCCTGGAAATGCCTTATTTTCATGGGTTTCCCCCGTGTATCGCATGAGGCTTGCCGAAGATTTGCAACCGCGTTTGGGGCTTGATGTCGTTGTATATTTAAGATATCTTCGGATGCTTCGCAACATGTTTTTATGCCTCGGAGTTATCGGATGCTGCGTTGGAATCCCAATAAACGTATACTACAACTGGAGATCACCATATCGCGCTAATAACTTGTCAAAACAGGACGCGTTTGTGCTCATGACCCCAACGCTTGTGACTGGCAACGCAATGATTGCACATGTCGCCATGGGTTGGGCCTGTACTATTGTCGTGATTTTACACCTCTACTTTGCATACAAATGGATTCTCAACATGCGCAAAAGCTATTACGCCGATTATAACCATCGTCGCAAGATCACCAATAGAACGGTGATGGCTGTTGATGTTGATAAGGCCCATCGTAGCGATGATGGACTTATGCGCATTGCCCACAACTGTAATTCTCAATGCAGGCCCGTAAATGCGACGGTTGGTCGCGACGTGAAGCATCTTGAGGTACTAATGGCTGAGCACAAGCACGCAGTTGTTTCTTTGGAGCGGGCTCTTTTGAATAAAGTTCCCAAACGAGGAGATTATCTTGGTGCTTCAACTGATGATAAGGTGGTACATTGGACAAAAGTCACCGAGGAACTGGCAGCAAGAATTGGCCAAGAGCGGTCCATGTGCCGCAAAGAGAACCGCTTATTGTCTTACGGCTTTATTTCCTACGCGTCACAAAACCAAGCCCACGAGATCGCCCAAATGACTCGTAAGAAGACTGTGAATGGTTCCAGTATTCGACTAGCACCAAGTCCCCCTGACATCATTTGGTCAAACGTCGCGCTTGGAATTCACCAGCGCAGATCGAAAAGGCTTTGGATCAATATTATTTATACAGGCCTCCTTGTCCTCTGGATTGTTCCCGCTGCTCTTTTGGGCTGCTTCTTTACAAACTTTAAGCGCATTGGCATGCTTTGGCCCGCTTTTGCAAGAGCCATGGAGGCCCATACCGTTGGATTTGCTATCCTCCAGGGTGTAGTTGCACCATTTATTATGATGCTAATCTTTATGATGCTGCCACCTCTTCTCCGTAAGCTGTGTAAATGGGAAGGGCTGTTGACTCGCACTGATCGTGAAAAGGAAGTCATTCGCAAACTTTTTGTGTTGTTTTTCCTCATTAACTTTTTCGTGTTTACTTGTATGGGCGTAATTTGGGACGTGGTAGCCGAGGTCATTAGTATTGTGCGCAGTGGTCAGGGCGAATCATTTGAACAGGTATGGGAAGAGCTGCGCCTATCGCAGCGGTTTGCAACCGCAGTTATTGATATTTCCTCCTTCTGGGTAATGTACTTGTTAAGATCTATATCCGAGTTGTTTGCAAGCCTTGCCCAAGTCCTCTCTCTCATTTCCAGAGCTTATCAACGGTTGTTTACTAAATTCACACCTCGTGATCGCGCAAACTGGACAGAGCCACAAGCATTCCCTTATGCGCAGGCCTATATTTGGACTGCGTTTTATGCAGCAATTGGCCTAGGCTTAACGACTATCCAACCTCTGGTATTGGCTATTAATGCCGTGTATTTCTCGATTGCGCTTCCATTCAAAAAATACGAACTCATGTACATGTACTATACAAAGTACGAGTCGAATGGACTATTTTGGCCAATGGTACACAATATTGTCATTGTCAGCTCCATCTTTGGAAACCTTGTTTTGCTTTGCGTTGTTTGGGTTCAAGGTAACCGTAATATTGCGATGGGTGTTTTCCCTCTACCAGTTGTGATGATAATCTACAAAGTGTTCTCTTATTTTGTCTTCGACAAGAATTATTGGTACTTTGTCGATGCATCTGATGATGAGAAAATGCATCTGGACAATGAGGACGATCTGGATGAACTTTACGAAAACCCACTTCTTTCCATGCCTCTTGAAAAAGTTATCATTGAACGTCCTGATGGTGTTAAGGAACGAATCCCTGTTCTTCCTCCACTGGGTAAACAGGACCCTATGGAAGTTGATCAGAATACAATTGCGGCCCCTGAGCCGTTTGATGATATCCAGGACGAAAAGGAGTACGGTCCATCGTATGATCCGCCATACGATCCGCCTTCTGGAATCAGTGACCTATACCGGGAATCGTATGCGACATCGTCTCCCTCATCCTGTCCGTACCCTGAACAAGCCATGTTTTCTAATAGTACGGTATCATTGGTAAATACAAATCTTTACGACGATGACCAAAACCTACTAGAGAGTGCCGAGCGTGAACGCGACGCAAACAATTATAACCGCTATCGGTATGGCCCTACTGGCTCCAGCAACAATATGCCATACTATCACGGTCGATTTGACCAGTAAGGGTTGAGCTGCCATGAGCTAACTATTTATAAATAAAATGCATTATTTCATTTCCATTATATCTCTCTATATCTTCTCAAAAATCTTCTCTACGTCTTTTATCGGTCGGTACCGGGCAACCGCGGGATATTAGATTTTGTAATTTTTACTGCACACTCAAGCGGATGAGATGCTGCATGGTCCGGCGAACCGTGCGCGTGTTGGTGCGCCATTCTGCATGCCACAATTCCACCACCTCCGCTATCAAAATAAATGCTGTGACGCACAAGATAAATGATTATCACAGAACTTTGGATGCTTTGAAGTTGTGTCGTTTATCCTGGCACTGATAAGCATCTGCAGGCGGCAATGTAAATATGCAGCGCTGACGAATTAGAATCCCTACCCCACACTCTTTATCCATGAAGCTGCTAAACTTGGTATCTGCTACTGTTGTAGCTGCCCAGCAGGTCCCTTTGGATCCTTCGGTTCGACTCACTGCTAGTGAAATTGATGTACTAAACGCCATTGACCCCAGCCTTAAGTTCAGCATTGAACAACTTGTGGATGAACAGCCGCTGGAATTCCTCGAAAGATTAAACAAGAAAAGGGCTAAAGATCCTATTAATTTCACTAGAAGAGACGATTTCGAGATTGTTGCTACCAGCCCTAATTTCTTGAATTACCAGATTAGAGCGCGCAGTCCCGTCAAGCTAGGCGTGGATCATGTTAAGCAGTGGAGCGGATACATCGATATCTTGGATGAAGATAAGCACTTTTTCTTTTGGTTCTTTGAAAGTCGTCATAAACCAGAATCTGACCCTATGGTGATGTGGCTCAATGGAGGACCAGGATGTAGCTCTGCTACGGGACAGTTTTTTGAATTGGGTCCTTCATCACTTGATGAGAATCTAACACTACACTATAATCCCTATTCCTGGAATGATAACGCCAACCTCTTGTTTTTGGATCAACCCGTTAACGTTGGGTTTTCATACTCTGAGACCCGAGTCCCCACCTCTACATTAGCTGCCAAAGATGTTTATTCATTTTTGAGCTTATTTTTTGAGCAGTTTCCGGAGTATGGCGGACGTGACTTTCACATTGCCGGCGAGAGCTACGGTGGCCACTATTTGCCTGCTATTGGCTACGAAATCATTCAACACGAGGATCGCAACTTCAACCTTACTTCTTTATTGATTGGAAACGGAATCACCGACGAATTTAACCAAGCGGAGTCGCTCATCAACATGATGTGCGGTCTGGGTGGTTATCCATCTATCGTCCCACAAGAGACTTGCGAAGAACACTACAAGCGCCTGCCTCGCTGTCAACAGCTTATCTCTGCTTGTTATTCCACGCAAATCCCGCTTGTATGTGTTGCGAGTGGATTTTATTGCTCCACCATTTATGACACCTACGGTAAGACTGGGCATAACCTATATGATATTCGTGACGTGTGCAATGATACATGCTACCCCGAAATTAACTATAAGGATGCGTATCTCAACCAACCAGAAGTGCAAAAACAGCTTGGTGTGGAGGCCATTGATTTTGTAGGGTGCCAGCATGAAGTGGGCGTCGATTTTGAATTAAAAGGAGATGTATCCCTACCATTGCAAGATAAAGTGGCAGCTATTCTGGAATCTAAAATCCCTATTCTCATTTACGCCGGTGATAAAGATTGGATCTGTAACTGGCTAGGCAATCGCCAATGGACGGATAAGCTTCCGTGGTCAAAGCATGATGAATATGCGAATGCGGAGTACTTTAAGTGGTATGTCGACGGCGAAGCAGCGGGTGAAACCAAAAATGCCGGCGAGTTGACGTTTCTGAGGTTGTACGACGCAGGCCACATGGTCCCTTATAACAAACCCAAACAGGCTCTGGTGTTTTTGAAAGAATGGCTCAGAGGTAACTACAAGCTCGTATAAAGTAGAATATTTTTGCTCATATTGTCTCGTCTATATTTAGTAGTTTAACATTTTGTACAGTTAATCGAATTTGGACCCTGGCAAAGCCACTGCCAACTACGCATCCGCCATTATAGGCAGACAACTATATCGCCTTCCAAGCACTCAAGACCAAGGATAGTCGCGTCGAATATCACTCCACCATGGCATCATTCAACCAGGTCCTCTACTTTGCTGGACCGGTACTATCGATGGCAGAACAAAGGCCACTCCGATCTAAGGAGCAGAGCGACCCGGGACTATTTCGAGACTGGCCCCGCATACGCGGAGCAGCAGTAGCCAAAAGTTGATACGCGCTAAATACTTGTAAACCACCCATGAGTACGTTAATTTTGGGCGGCGAAAAAGAAAATGCAATTCAGTGTGTGTATGTGATACCCATGTACTCCACGATGCCATGGGTGGGAGGTCCCACTGTACTGTCAAACAACATGCATAAAATCGATACTTGACGCTATGTAAGTGGGAGATCCCACTGCACTGACAAACAAATAATATGTATGAAATCGATACTGCAGGGGTACCGATTTACCCGATAGGCTATAGGAGGGCCGCATCCACAGCTCAATTACTAAATTAGTAATTCTGATAGACCAGCTATAATATTGAACCGGGAAAAATTGGCTACCTATACGCCCAGTGCCGCAAAAAGAAAATAACGCAGCTCGCATATGCACGGCAATTATGCATGCATGAAAGATAGATCGACGATATGCATTTGAATTGACTTAAATACCCTAAGTAACTATACAGAGAGTTAGATTTAGAGTATGACTATTGAAAAGTCTGATAAAGATATCCAAACTGTTTATGAAGTGACTGTTGCCTCTGAAGAAAAGAGCGTGGGCGATGAAAGTGCTAGAGTATACAACGAATGGGGCGAACAACCTACAGAGGAGGAGCTTAGAACGCTAAGAAAAGTTTCAGGCGATCTTCCTTATTCTGCTTGGCTTGTAGCTATCGTCGAATTGGCTGAACGATTTACTTATTACGGATTATCGGGGGTGTTTCAGAACTATATGGCGTTAGATCGTACTGATGTAGTCCAGACCGGTGGTTTGGGATGGGGACAATCAAAGGCCACTGCATTAAGCAATTTCTTTCAATTCTGGTGCTATGTTACTCCCGTTGGCATGGCTCTTGTTGCCGATATGAAGCTTGGTCGATACAATACAATTCTTCTTAGTTCTGCTATCTATGTTCTTGGTAATATTATTCTGGTATTGACATCAATTCCAAGTGCTTTAGAAGGTAGTGCTACTGCTGGTCGTGCAGGTCTTATTGTTGCCATGATTGTTATCGGTCTGGGCACTGGCGGTATCAAGAGTAACGTTGGTCCCTTGATTGCCGATCAGTATACAAAAAATAAACCATTTATCAAGACAATGAAGAATGGTGAGCGAGTTATTGTTGATCCTGCGGTTACTGTTCAGCGAATTTTCATGATTTTTTACTGGTGCATTAATGTTGGTGGGCTCAGTTCTATTGCTACCACAGAATTGGAAAAGCATGTTGATTTTTGGGCTGCGTACTTACTTCCCGCAGCTTTTTTCTTTGTTGCTATTGTTATTCTGGTCATAGGACGTAACAATTATGTCTGTCACCCACCTACCGGCTCGCCCATTCCTGCCGCAGGAAAAGTTGTTTATCTGACTATTAAAAATGCGTTCAAGGGAAGAAATGGCGTCAAAACTCATAATAAACATTTTATCAAATCGTTTACATACGATGCAGCTCGCCCTGAGGTTCGTGCTTCGAAAGGATGGTCGGCTGTAAATTGGGATAACGCATTCGTGGACGAGGTTCGTCGTACTCTATCTGCTTGCAACGTTTTCTTATTTTACCCCATTTATTGGGTCGTATACAATCAAATGCTAAACAACTTCGTTTCTCAAGCGGGTGTCATGCAAACTCATGGTATACCCAATGATATCATGCAAAACATCGATTCTCTCGCGCTAATCGTTTTTATTCCCATTATGGACCGTTTTATATACCCTGGACTGGCTCGTGTCGGCATTAAAATGCTTCCCATGACTCGTATTTTCCTTGGATTTATCTTCGGTGCTGGATCGATGGCCTATGCCGCTGGCGTTCAAAAGCTGATCTATGATGCTGGACCTTGTTATGACGCTCCAATGGCTTGTCCTGCTGCTGGTCCTGACTTCAGTATCCCTAACGATGTACATGTTGCCGTACAAACTCCAGCCTATGTACTTATTGCTCTGTCCGAAATTTTTGCGTCTATTACTGGCCTTGAATATGCCTATACGAAGTCTCCACCTGCAATGAAGTCACTTGTAATGTCACTTTTCTTGCTCCAGAATGCGTTTGGTGCTATTTTGGGTATCTGTATTGCATCAACTGCGGTTGATCCCAAGTTGTTGACCATGTACTGGTGTCTTGCCATCTCTGCTACAGTTGCAGGCATACTATTCTGGCTGTTCTTTGGTAAGCTCAATAAGGTTGAAGAAGAGTACAATGCGGCGGCCAGAGGCGACAGTACAACTGCCTATGAAGAGAAGGAGATAAGGCTTGAGGCCCAAGCTGCTGGTGGTCATGCCATTGCTGATAACCTTGAGCCCATGGTCAGCGCTATAAGTCACGTTATTCATAATCACAGTTATCCTACCCGGCCGAATGGTGCAATTGAGCCAGTAACAAGTCTTGGCGGCCGCGCGGGCACCAGTGCACAGTCACATTCTGCACAAAACATAATGTGAGTAGACAGACGGCACTAATTTACGCCATTTACAGTAGAATAACTTTTGAATAATTATAAACACTCTCATTTACTCAAGTTGTAGCTCTTTTCCAAAATAAAATAGGGAAAGTCAAGCGAAATCGACTATAAGTATGGTATTTACGCCATTGGCTACATGAATGTACAACTGAGCCATATCACTATTAGATTTTTGCCCGGAAAGTAAGTATTCACCTACGTCCTGGGCCCTCTACAGCATCATGCTACGTAATTTCCACGTGCAGCGAGGGTGTGACCGTTTCAACATGCGTGTCGGTCGTATCATGTATCGAAAATAAATAGTTAAATACAGAACCAGCTTACAACTTTGCCCTTCGTAATGCCGCGAGCCGATATTTGAGCTCTTTCATGGGCTTTGAATCGGGCGTCCAGGCTTTATACTCGGAAAACATTTGTGTTACAGCGGGAGCCAGCGAAGGAATGTTATCGCTTATAGCCGCATGTACAGACCATGGTAAAAGGTAAGGGTTCTGCTTCGGTAGCGTGAAATCATGGAATTGTGGGGTTATGTGCCGGCATGATGATGTCTCAAGCATAACATTAAGCGCCAAAGTATACACTTGGTCAGAGCTGTAGAGTCGGGAGTGCCCGCTCCCAGTAAGGCTACCAGTGAGGCTGCTGGCAATATCTGTGAGAACACCAAAGTCTGAAACTCCTATGTTGCGTCTCGTCACAGCAATATTGAGCAATGGGGCGATGAATTGAGGTGAAATCGTATCGCCATCAAGATATACTGCTCTGAAAATATTGGGGTGATCAACGTGTGTACATAGTGCCGAATACAACGGTACAAGCTGGTCATCTGCTGAAGCAACAAGTACCGTCTTAACACCGTGACCTAGTACCGTTATGAGGTCTTGTCTAAATTTGGTCGATTGCGCACTGTTTTGGTTCTGAAGCTCAAATAGTTCAGTTAGTGATGCATTCTCGATTGTCGAAATGGCTTTCATCACCAGAGTCTGATCCATACCGGGCATGGGCCCAAGGCAGACACCGGCCATTGCCAAAATTCCGATCCGCGCCTTGATTTTATACTCTTCAAGGAGCCTGGCAATAATATGAACACCAACTACAGCACCTTGAGAATGCACAGCGAAAAAAACAAAATCAGCAGACCGAAGTACGTCCATCCAGTTTTTGAGGAGCTCAAAGAGAGCCTGCTCACGCTGAGCTATGCGCCCTTCACCTTCTAGGGCAATCTTCTCAATTGAAATATTCATGTTGTTAACTGTAGCCCACTTTTCAAGCATTGCAGCTCCCTCTGTAGCGAACTTTATAGAGGTTCCAGTAGGCTCGCCCAGCAGCTTGCGAGCAAATTTCGCCGGGAAATAACCGTGAATTCCAACCACAACGGCCTTGTGGATACGATGTGGTGCTACGCGATAGGGTTTTTTAGTCCAGAACCGGCCAATAAACGAAGGGTACTCAAATGATTGATTGAAAGACGGAACAAGCGTACTAGGCTTTGACGGCCGCGGCTTTTTGGTTTGAACTGGATCTATTTCAGCAGGGCGTGGGTTTTGTTCTGTGTCAGTGCCCGTAATGGCCAATTGACCTCGGTTAGAGCCCCAGAAAGCCCAGCTCCTAGCGGAAGGCGCAGATTCATCCTTTGGCGCATCCGGCAGGTCGGGGGGATCGGCCACCTTTGGTTCGGGCACACTCGAGCCATCGCGTAACCGCCAATTCCATGAGTACCATCCATTTTGTTCCTTTAATTCTTTTGTTTGCTCCCCATTTTCTTCCTGGGGCTCTTTGCTCTGGATATTTGGCGGCTCGTCGTCCCGCCTAGCACCTGTATTTACAGCAGAAATTGGCGGTTCCTGCTCTGTTTTTCGATCAGTACCAAAGATTGAAGCTTCCGCAGTCGCATCAGATTCTATACCAACGTCATTGGTCACTTCAATGTTTCTATCGCCTCCATCTTCAGCCGGAGTCGATTTCCTCCACCACATGATGACAGGATTATCTTGCGGTCCCCAAAAGTCCCAAACTTTGCCTACGTAATGAAGCACCAGGCTCAGGAAAAAGCCTAGTTAAGTATATATTAAGTGCTTGGAAGAGAAGAGTAGCTACTCGGCTACCTGATCGTGCATTTGGCCAACACTAGGTCAATGACGCTTCATATTATAAATTGAATTTTCCGTTCCCCTTAGGCAATCCAACCAGCTATAGCATAATGCCATTCAAGGTAAAAGAGAGGGAAAAACAAGGGTTATGCTGCGCTGAACTTGAATTCCTATTGTGTCCTTTTGGATTAATCTTTTTTAGCTAACTATTAAGTTATATTTTACTCGGACTCAAAGTGAGAGATGAGGAGGTTGCGTTCCTCAGAGTCAACACCCCAGTCACGGATGACGGCGCAGGAGCAGCCGACAACCTTACGGGGGTTACCCTCACGGTCGGTCTGGTAAAGACCAGCCCACTCACCGAGCTCCTTGGGGTCAGAGACCTTGAGGAGGGGAATGCTGCGCTCAGGCTCGTTGCAGAGAGCCTCAATGAGCTTAAGGTAGCCGGCCTCGGTAACAGACTCGCACAAAATGCAAAGCTGGGCGTTACCGGTGGCAAGGGCCTTAACGGACTCACGGATACCACGGGCAAGACCATTGTGGATAAGGGAGTTGCGGAGGGCACCTTGGAGGGCATCGGTAATAGAAAGCTCGCCGGGGGCGGATGCGGTTGCGGGGACTTCGACGTCACTGGTGTTTTCAATATCAGACATTTTTGGCTTCTTCGTCAGTGAACTGCTCAGCTAGAGGGGTCACTGCAGTGTGTTCGTTAATGTTTGTTTGAGTGCGTGACGGCTATTTTGCCCTATCGTGCTGAGTAATATTTCAATTTAGGGCTTATTTTGTGAAGCCCCGAGGCGTATTCATATAATATCGGTTGGTTACGAAAATCTCAAGTTCATTTAAAAACGTTTTACAGATTAAAAGATACATTAAATATATTAAGAACAGCTAAAAAAAACATTACTTGAAAAGATGCGGCAGACAATGTGGTTTCTCTCAAGGCTTGTGGCCCAAAGGTTCAGCCGGCATCTGAGGCCGTGCAAATGCCGTGATGTGAGTAGCTTTCTTCGGAGTGGTTGGAAGTGATTTCTTCTCTTGAGGGATTAGCAGTGGTTCATTATTCTCGAGAGATGTCATACTACTCGACTCGCTGTATCGAGAGGTGGAATGGGCGCCCGAGGACATGCCATGAAGGCTCGGTGACTGGTGACGAACGGCAGGAACGAAGCTCTCAACCTGGCCATTACGGTCAAAACATGTACGATGGCGGGTATACCCATCGAGTTGCCAGTAATTGGTGTAAACTTGGGCCAGAATTTGCTGTCTATGAGCTGGGCTGGACGCCTGCGGATGCTTGATCCACTTGATAGTGGCTTTCTCGAGCTCCATCATGAGCTTCAGTCTCTCATCCTTGACTAGGCTTTTGCGCTCAGAGTTTTTGAGAGGATCGTCATCTTCATGACGAGTCGGAATCCATTCGTATTCCTTGAAAGTACCACCCAAAGACTCGGGTAAATTTTCAATAGTTGCGTGTTGAAGCAAGTCAGGGAGATTTGAAGTAAATTTGATTGTGCTTGCAGCTTGCTTGTTCATGAGTGGACGATAGGCTTTGAAAAATAGTGGGTAAAAAATTGGCGCATTGTGAAGGGTTGCGCTAGCATTGAGCATTGGGAAAACATTGTGCATGTTTCGGATAATAAAGCGAGTGATTGATAGATCAGCATTCTTCTTGGTCATGGCCGTCAAGTCATAGATAAATAAAGCACCGTCACTTTCATCTTGCACCAGCCGTTGGGTCATCTCGCACATCAGGATAGAATAAAGGCGAATATCTGTTCGTGATTGTGCACCACTATCATGGGCTCTGCATCGGAAAACATTAATGACACGACCAGTCTTATCTTTTCCACAAATAACTCGCACACCCTTTATGTGGTTATTGATATAACCAGGCCTGTCTCGAAGGTACTCACTTTCTGGCACCTCCAAAGCCTTTTCAATGTCAATCTCAGTACACAAAAATTTCATGCCATTAAAAAGAGCATGCACTGCTTTTTGCAAATCTTTGAATTGGAGCACATAGCGAGCAATTACTTTATCGGGATTATCACGACACATCCACCGCCATTTATGGAGCATTTCTTGCTTGTCAAGTTTGCGGGTAACACTGCGGCCTATTTTCACAAGTTTTGCAACTGGAACAAGTTGTTTTGGATGGTAACCATTCTTTCTTTGCATCTCGACAAGTGTTTTTTCGTCAACATCAGTCAACGACTGAAGTCCAAGCACTACATACACAGCACTGTAGAGTAGCTTAGACTGACAGATATCCAATGGTGTCAAATCATCGAGCCACGACATGTTGAGGGAAAATGTCTGTGGGTCAAAGCGGGACTCTGTGCCTTTTCACTCCGCAGAAATGTATTTATATGCATAGATCTACAGCTGCATCGAGCTGGACCAATACACACACCCATATTCGGTGGAAACAAGCTGTTTGTGTGTCTAAAGAGGCGGCAAAAATTCGCAGCCATGAAATCATCATCTCACATTGTCTATTCAATAGCCGCCTTGACAAAAGTGAAACCAGGAGCTCCCAACCCCCGTAGCCTCTGACGTAGCCATGCCTGCACATAAATAAGCGTGCATATGTCGCCAGGGGGGATGGGGGGGTTCCGTGGGTTTGTTGCCTAACCTCTTCGCGGAGTTTGCGGTATTTGGGGTCCTGTTGCGCACAAAACAATTTTGTTATTCTGTTCTTGCAAAATATTCTGTTCACCATGTAGCCTGTAATTTATTCAGCTTTCCACTTGCTCTAATTAATGAATGACCCAATATGAACACAAAAAGCCGTTGTGCGGCGCACCTGCATTGCCAAGTCTACATTGCGCATACCCAATACACAAGTGGCCTGATGGTGTGGAGATCAGTGATCGACATAAAAACGCCTGAGCCGTAATTTAGCGGTGCTGGATAGTAGAACCACTCTGTTGCGCTATTTCTTTCAAGTAGTGCCGTTCGTACGCACGCTTTCCCGTAGTTGGGCAGCAATGATGGCACGCTCTGCAGCATGTTAACGTGCAACCGGCTGCATCTGTGGAATAATGCTAAGCAAGGACGAAAATTGAGAGTCCGTTAAAATTCCACGGTGTGCCTTTTATTGTATAAATATTATCGTGGCTAATCTATTTACCTCATTAAATAATTTGTTGTTTAACCGTAGCCTCCCACTGCCCACAGAGTCTAAACTTGGCTATTCTCCCGGACATGCATACTGTATATGTTATGCCGCCAACGGTTATAACTCTAGTCCGCAGATAGAGTAGGCTTTTTAGCGTTTAATATATCCCCACAAGATAAATGTCACCCATTTGTCAAATGAAATGACACTGAATTGCAACGGGCTAGAGTATCGTGCTTCCTCGTCTCTGCACTGCAATTACTCGTCTAGTTGGTCTTTTCAGCCTAGATTTGTTTTCCATATATATATATATATATATATATGTATATCCAGGCAGGCACAGTTAACCCACTATCCCTCTTAATCTATGTAGCCTTGTTCTCTATTGCCAAACGTATTTGTGAATGATGATTGTGCTACGCAATGGGACACCACAACAAATAATTTGCTTGAACAAAAAAATCTTGACTTAATAAAAAGATATGCATTCAGTCAATTAGTATCACCCGTATAATGCGTAGATTAGATCTAGAATGCTAGGATTACCCGCTTACTCTGGACCACCAAGTGAGTCTACTCCGACTCGAGCGTCGCATGCCATGAAGTATTTTGCCAATCCTACCTAGCTAAAAGAAGCCATTAATCACAAAAGATTAGATAAAGGGTCAACATACAAGCTAAATATACCGCGTTTTATATATATATATATATATATATATATACACTGGAATCTGCTCACTTTTCCCCCTGGTTGTATGCAATATTAAGGCAGCAGCATGTAGTAATGGGCTAGAGATATCTTTTAGCCCTGGTAAAAACGCGCATACTTCGCGATACTTCTTGGGGACGGCAATAGAGGATTCGAGGGGTCGCCGACCTCTTGCTCAAGAGCTTCATCGATAAATAGTAGGCCAAGTATAAATTCACACACACAAATGCTCGTATACTGAAAGTAGCACCCTCACTCCCAGACATAATCAAGTAAAAAGTCCATGTCAAGGCCAAGCTCGCGCAGTTGAGCACTCTCACACCGCGTCGCTTCAATGCATTGCGTATAAACCCGCGTTCCGGGCCTGATCTTATATAACTGACGGTTAAACACCTCAGCATATAGCTCTAGCTGCTGTTTTGTCCACGACACGATGCGTGCTGCCTCTTGAGCAGATGGGAATGCTGCACAAAACGCTCGTACTGTGGCAATGATGAGCTGAAAGTAAACAACAGCAACTTGTGATAAGTGTGACACAATATCGCCTCTAAATGTGACGTATGATACCTGTGTAGCAATGAGCTTGGCTCTCTCACTCAGATACACTTCGATGGCCTCTTCAGCAAGACCAAGTGATGCCAACAGCGATAGTGGCTGGCCACCTCTAGGAGCAAGTGATAGTAGAGTGGTCTCAAGGCTTTTACGGCGCTCTTCGATACCGGGAATATCGAGTGTCAGGCAAAGATCCGTCGCGGCCGACCAGTCGCGTGTTGCGATTTTGAGATCAATTCCTGCGAGTTCGCGTGCATGCATACGGGCGGTTTCGACCTCTGTTGCAGCGATCGAGGCCTTGCGATGACTCGAAACGTGCTCACTCGGATGCCGTGACAGCGTACTTGCCTGATGGCTGATATTGCTTTGCAGGTTGCTTTTGGCCTTGGTCAAGTCACGAAACACTTGCTCAAGAGTCTTGGAATTAGGAGCACCATATGCCCACGTACCCCCTGGAACCTGTATCTGAAGTGCTTTGTCTCGTTGCGTCGCCCGCACGTCTTGGAGCGGCCAGCAGTGGTCAACAGTTAAAGCCCGCGACGACTTTTGGGCAATCAGGAGATGATCGCTAATAATAAAAAGGTGCACACGTTTCGTAGAGGTCCATGTAACGGCATTAAGTTCATCCCAGCCACCAGAGTCGCTCACAACATGCCGGCCAGGAATCGGCGGTAAAAACTTTTGGGCTCCCTCTACTTTGCGGAACAGTGCTACGAGATCTTGACGCCACGCACTATTGAGCATAAGCATTGAGGCGCGTGGTGCCGATTTACGCGCGCTTGGCGGTAGGTCTTCGTCCTGGCTGTCGGTGGCGTCGATACGCAGTGCGTTGGCAATTGAGGCGAGATCAGTAACCTGCTTGCGCAAACGTCCTAGCTGAGGCGGCAGCTCGGCAATAGAGTGAGATACTGCCACGAGCGTCTCATAGTTACGGCGCACGGCGGCCTGGTCCTGCTGCTCGAGCTCGGCTTGCTGCAGCTTGAGGGCCTCCAGGTGCTGGGATAGCTCTTCAGCCGATGCTGCAGCAAGTTTTGACATGAGCGACTCGGGGTCGTCAATCTCTATGGCTGGCGCTTTGGCAGTATCGTTGAGATCAAGCGCGCGTGACACCGACCGGCCGCGTACATGCGTAGACACTCGTCGGCTCACTGAGCGCTGGGGCTGGAGCCCCTTTTGAGGTTGCAAACCACCCTTAGACCGCTGCTTGGGAACATCGACAAGAATTGTTTGTCGTTTGCGCAGGCTCAGGTCGTTTTGCGACTCGGGGTGGAGCATGCTGAGGTAACTCGCTACTGAGGCTTAGTTTGACAGTAGGTGTTTGCGTGCGTGCTGGAGTGGGGGCAGTTGATTGTACCCCTCAAACCAGCTAAATATACTCCGGGATTTTTACTCTGCAACTCGCGTTTAGGTTCCCACAAATCAAGTTGAGAGCGCGCTGCCTGTCCCGCATGCATGGCCCCCTGCACCATTCAGCCACTGACCGCCACAGGTAAACGTATAATTTATGTAGGTTTATTTATTTATTTCAGGGTCGCCACGGCAAGATGAGCATTGGATACGTGGAACACATCACCCCGCGGCTAGTTTAACATATGTTTGCCTAAGCGCGTTGTTGCTTTAATTTATTGATCTCCTCTTGCATTTTTCTGTTACTGGCATGCGTCTCCTCAAGATCCTTGATCAACTTATCGCGTTCGGCAATAAGATTGTGCTCCCACTTGCTGAATCGAGATACCTCAGTGTTAACTTGATCAGCAAATGCTTTACGCAACGATTGCTCCTTCTCCTTATACTGAGGGTTGATCTGCTTGCGAGCTCTTGTCTCGCCGGGTTTGCGAGTGGCAAGAGTCTGACTACGGTATGCCTCGTAGTGCAATTCTTGAGTACTGGCGATCAAGTCAAGCATATGAGTACGCAGTAGCAAATTGCGTAGTTTTTTGAAATCACAGTGCTCATCATTCTCAACTTCAGCAGTTCCCCACAAGTACTGGCGCCCTCTAACCATTTCACCGCGCTCATTTTGCACTTCACGCTCGCTACCAATCACACTGTATGGAGGCTGATCGGCAAGCGCCGCTCCGGTCAAATCCTGGGGGTGATAAATAGTAATATGCTGGGCCTCAAGAGTCTCGCGCATCCGCTCTTTAAAGAGCTGCATTTCTTCATGGTCAAGGGTATCTGCCTTAGCAATAACTGGGATAACGTTTACACGAGTACTAAGAGCCCGCATCGCGTCAATATCAAGAGGCTTAAGTCCTTGCCCGGTAGGGCGAATGAAGTACAGACACGCGTGCACACGCATATCCTTGCGATTAGCACGGTCTGGCTGTTGGTCCTGTTGCATATGGCTCTCGTGCTGATCGTCAATAAAGTCGACAATCGGCTGCCACGCCTGGTTATTGTTGATGTTGTCGCCAAAGCCAGGGGTATCAATCACGTTGAGTCGCAGCCCAAAGCCCTTTTCTTCAAGCTCTGCACGTGTAATGGAAATCTCGACAGTTTTGCGCACCGGGTGGTTGTGGCGCAAATTATCCTGGTCACCGCTCTGGAGGTTTGTAGCAAACAACGTGTTTACAAAGGTACTCTTGCCGAGCCCACTCTCACCAACAACAATCAAAGTGAAGGTCGCGCCTTCTCTCGCTACTAGCCGATACTGTTGGTTAGGGAGGTTTACAATACCAATAGGCATAGGTGTGTGTTGGAGATGAAAGCGCGCTGTGCTGGGGGGATTTATGTTTATAATCGCGTCACGTGGCATCTGTTTCAGAGTTTGAGGAGGACCAGTAAGTCAAAGTTAACCTCTAATAATGGCTAAAAATATTTATTGGGGCTAAACAATTAGTCTATTCATAAGACTCTTGGCCTTTTTCTGTACGTTTGGAGCTAGAGATAGACTAGATTGCGCCTGTGATCTGATTCACACACTTTTGAAGCAATTTCATGGCAGGTATTTGCGCAATAATTGGAAATAATGCCAATTGCGCTTTATATACACGCTAAAAGCTCGTGCTTTTTATACCTCTACTGCCCTTGCACGCAGTACTGGCCATAAAAAGCTAGAAGGTGTGGCGGTGGCGTTACCCGGGGACTAGCCTCTCACAACTCAGGGGTTGCAACGTTGCCATGGAATTTCGATATAATTTGGTTTGATAAGGCTGCGAACCTTATAGCCTAGCTAGTAATTATTGATAGAGACTATCAATCCGGCAATTTATTGCTGAAAGCTGAGCCACTAATTGTAATGCACTCTAGGTCAGGGTTGCAAACCGTCCCGAGTAAAAAATTGGGGTTGGACGCCCCGTCTTGCCCAATTGCCGGGCTCGAGCGGTCACTCTAATTAAATCGCTCTTAATCCATAGCCATTTAACTAGGTCAACATACTAAGGCTCGAGTGACTCGCTCACGTGTGCGCAAATTGGGCAATATTCTCGTGCGCATGTACCCCAACTCCAACCCCTACCTGGCGCAGGGTGCATATGCAGGAACTTTGATATCGTTTCAAGCAGCCACTAGCAAAACGTGACAAGTAAAATAAAGCACGTTTTCTAACCTATAGAATTAAAGAACCCCCAAATCAATGAAATTCTTTCAGCTGGAGCCATCTGTGGCGGGATAAATCGCTCGGCCATTTTTCCATGCTTCTACCCCCCGCTGCCCCCTAAAAGTAAGCGAGTGAATATCTTTCTTGATGAGCGTTGAGATATTAACTTGCCCTCCAATAGCAGATAACGAAGGAGAAAGTCTTAATTTATTAACTGCTACGCAGGTCGTAGACCTTGTCCGCACATACCAGAAGATAGCCCTCCCTCACGGTGATCAGGTTTTCCCATGGCTGCACGGGTTATCACCGGCGGTATGCCCGCAGACTGTTTATTTCCAGCACAGAGCGGCCGGTAAATATGCAATCCCGGAACTGCTGATGCCGATTAAGGTCGGGGACTCGCCTATTCAGATCAAAGGGTCGATAAGCCCCAGCGATGTACTTCAACGAGATGGCAAAAAATTACTTGGTGAATTCCTCTGTGGTGACCCTGAAGCAGGAGTAAACCTGCGAAATTTCAAGTTCCAAGCGGCAAAATGTATCGCACATGCTACGATTCTAGTTTACTCGTTCGATGAACCAGGGCAAGTACTCTCTGTAGTCGAACTTGTTCGAGCAGCTCTAAGTAGCGTTCAACCGCATAGAAAGGTACTTATGTACACAGGTAGTGCTGCAGATATTGATGAAGTGGATCCTGATATCTTGACAAGACAAGAACGACTCATTTATAGCCCGTTTGAAACACCAGTTTATACACAATGGGACATCAATTTTAGGGATTATGAACGATTAGAAATCCTACACATGTCGAAAGCGACTCCTGTAGAACTTGGGGATACGGTACTATATATTGGAAACGGTATGGACCCGGCTTCGTGTGACTGGGAGACACTTATTGAATGCTTCCCCTATGCGGATATGCCAACGATATCGCGATGTGATCACTATATCAGACACGCAAATAATAGTGATGAGTTTACCAGAACCGTTATTGAATTCCCGGCTAGCGATACCGTCGACCCTTCAAGCCTTTCAGCCCGCGATGTGGTTATGATGCTTAATGTCTGCAAAGCAGTACATGCTCGCAGTGTTGAAGGATTCAGTCTTGCTGTATCCCCCGAAGGTTACCGCGGCAATACTCTTTTCGTCGTTCTTTACTCTATGTTTTGCACTGGCAAGTCAATGGCCGAAGTGCTCACACATTTGCACCGCGACTCGCGAAGGCCAATTTTATGTTCAGATAATGATGTCGAGATCTTTCGGACTCTTGAGGCCCTATTCTGTGAATTTTGTCCCTCGTCGGAGCTTGGAAAACAATCACAGGGTGCGATCTCTGCCCCGACGGTTGCGTCTGCGTTTGGCCGCCTTACGGCAAAAATGTACGAAACACCGAGTGACGCATTTGTGAAATTTAGTGGCTCACTGCCTTCTAGAATCCTTGACTATATGTACCTGGGAGCTCTGAAGCACGCGCAATACCCCGAGTTCCTCGTCCAGTTAGGAATTAGTCGCATCTTAAGCGTGGGTGAAAAACTTCCTTGGCTTAATTACGTTGAAGGAAAAATTCATTATAAAGATCCCTATCCTGGAATTGAGGAGGTACTGTACCTACCCAATATTTTGGATGATGGTGTCGACTCGCTACTGCCAGTGCTCGACGAGAGCCTTGAGTTTCTCAATAATTCGCATTGCGATGCGGCGCGCACTCTTGTTCACTGCCGCGTAGGAGTTTCCCGAAGTGCCGCCATTTGTATTGCTGAAGTCATGAGGAGACGGGATTGGAGCCTGCCCCGTGCCTACTTGTTTGTGCGCGTCCGGCGTCTCAACCTCATCATCCAACCGAATCTTCGGTTCCTTTATGATTTGTATACTGTTGAGGAGCACATGAATGTTGCTAAAGGCCGCCCCTTTTTAAGAACTATGGAATGGCCCCTAATGTGTCGCGAAATTGCTCGCATAAATTCATGAAATGGCACGGTGACACACCCTTGTACTCGCCACCAAATTTAATTTATAAATTATTTATCATTGGTATTTATTATACAACGTAAACTCGTATTCATATCCGTTTTCCTGCACTCTGGGGTCCTCGAGCTCTACTTTTTCGCCTACAAATTCTTTCAAGACCTCAGGGGGTTGCTTGCGCCACTGCTCTTTGTTGTAGTTGAAAAAGGCATCGCATTCAAGATCTGCTGCAATTTCTGTGAGTAGCAAATGCTTAGTTTGCGGGTGTTCAAGCGCAGAAGCGTAAAGCTGTGCACCTCCAATCACAAAGATTGGCCCACCATGTGAGCTCGCTTGCTCAAGTGCGTGGTCGAGCGACGTGGCATTCAAGACAGAGTCGTGGAATTTTGTAGGGGAACGACTTACCACGATATTAAGGCGGTTCTTGAGCGGCCGGAATTTGGGAGGGATGCTTTCCCATGTCTTGCGGCCCATTACAACGACACCACCTTCTGTGACCTGGCGAAAGTACTTCATTTCACGTTTAAGCGACCAAGGAAGGCCGCCTGCCCGACCAATGCCCATACCAGGCACAGTAGCGGCCAAGATTAACGTGACGGGTTTTCTATCCATGATGACAACTCTCGAGGGTCGACCAGCGCGTCTTTTGGCCATTTCTAATTCAATTACACATTTATTTTCCTTCAACATATGCTAAAGGCTGCTTAACACGTGCATATCTACATATTTTTTTAACTTCTCCTAATTCTATAGTTTACCTTTTCGTTTATTACTCCAAGACTGCATACTTTTTCAGGTGCTCGGGAATAGCATCGTACAGACCTTTGCTCTTGAGCCAGCTCTTGGAGAACAGACGTGATGCGTAGCGTTCAGCGCTGTCGCACATAAGAGTTACAACCGTCGAGCCAGGGCCGAGTTTCTTGGCAACTTCGTAGGCAGCCACGACGTTGAGACTGCTGCTGGCACCCAAAAAGATACCTTCCTCGTCCAACAAGCGGTAGAGCATAGCAATAGTCTTGGAATCCTCAATATGGAGCGCACCGTCCAACAAGTCAATGTCTTGAGCCATGTTATCCGTGACGCGGCCCTGGCCGATTCCCTCGGTGATAGAGCCACCTTCACGGTCCATGAGCTTACCACCTGAAGTAATATACGAATAAAGAACACTTCCAGGAGGATCAGCAAGGAAGCATTTGACTTTACCATCGGAGATATCCTTGAGGTAGCGTGTAGTACCGGCCAATGAACCGCCAGTACCAGTAGCACAGGTAAATGCATCTATCTCGCCATTGGTCTGGGCCCAAATCTCAGGACCAGTAGTCTCAATATGAGCTTGGCGATTTGCAATGTTGTCAAACTGGTTTGTCCACACAGCGTTGGTGAGCGACTCGGCGTGGCGTTTTGCCTGGTGGTTATAGTTATTGGGGTCCGCCAAGGGGACAGCAGGAACGGGGTACACTTCAGCACCGAGCAAACGCAACATATCGATCTTTCCTTGTGCCTGAGTGTTTGGCATATAAATGACACATTTGTATCCTCTGGAGCGACACATGTGAGCGAGGCCAATTCCGGTGTTTCCAGCAGTTCCTTCGACAATAGTACCACCAGGGCCAATCAAACCCTTTTCTTCGGCATCTTTGATCACGTAGAGGGCGGCACGGTCCTTGACGCTACCACCGGGATTCATGTACTCAGCCTTTCCGTAGATATTGGCACCAGTTTCGTTACTGAGTTTATTGAGACGAATGAGTGGGGTGTTTCCAATGGCACCGGGGAATCCAGTTTCTGAAACCAATGGAATAAAGGGGAGCTTTGCTCGGAGTGCCCGTGTAACTCGCATTGTCGGTTGAGTCAGAGGGAAAAGAAGGGTCCTAATTATACATATGCACTCCAAAGCGGTCGACTTGGATCAGGCGACGGTGCTCGTGGCATACGACAAGCAGAAATCACCGCTGAATATTTCTATTACACCGCTCGGTAGTAATACTCCGGCATTTGGTGCTATGGTTTATGCGATTCACACCGGCACTACCACGCCAGTGACGGTCCTACGAGACTCTGAAGGGTATAACGAGACAGTCACTCAACTCGCAAAGGCAGTTTCACAAAAATTCAATCGGCCAGTGTTTGTAAACTCGAGTGTAATTGGAGGAATGAGGCTCGTAAGGGAAGTCGTTGCCATTGTCACCGATCTGCTTGCGACGAGCGAAAAAGAAACGAGCTGCGCAAAAGTATATGGTCAAGAGAGCATTTAAAGTGAAAATTGAGAGTGGGTCATGTGCAGGCACGTTTATGACTAGGCCGACTCATACTAGTTGTGCAATGAGCACATATTCAGTGGGTCGATCTGCAAGTCGTAGAATACGCATCTTGGAGTAATACTTAGGGGCCAAGTACTTCATTGCCGTATTATAGTTATATAATGCCCGTGTGCATTTACGAATTGCTCGGCAAACCTCTCGACCGGAGGGCCTGGCCAGACCCACCCTATGACACTAGCACCCGAGAACGGCCCGCACGTAGATCGGTGAAATGATTAACTCCAACACTTCAAAACAGCTAATAATGTAAATACGTATCGACTATACCTAGCCATCGAACTATTGACACAATACAATGACATTCGCCATGAACCGAAGGTTCGAGTCGCTTGGGTCCGGGCCAAGCAGTAACGAGGCCTGGGGAAGCCCTAACCCAGAATCTCACAATTCGGTAATCTAGGTTGTCAACCACACCTTTTTAACCTTTTATTTATCCACACAGAATCCCGCGCATAATTAGCATGATGATGTGGGGTGGTGCACAACGGGCGATCGCTCGAAACATGCTTGCGCCACGAGCAAGAATGTTTAGGCCCCAGCAGCGCAGCTTTTTCAATTTATTTGGAAACTCGCTCGTGTCAAAGGAAAAAGAAGCTAACCGGTCGCTCAGAGACCCGGATGCCCAGGCTAAGTTTTACCGTAGCCTTCTTGAATCGTCGCGCCCCGACGTTGTGGTGCGCCGTTATGAATTGCCCAACGTGGCTCAGTCCCATGAGTGTGATGCTCTCTACGTGCGCGCTCTGAGGCAATTGGGGCGCTCTGCTGATGCCGAAAAAGTGGCCCAGTCGAAAGGTATTAAGGAAGATGCTACGGCATTTAGAGGTAGTACGAGCGAGCCGATCCATGTAGTAGTTGCCAAGTCACGCCGGTTTCACTGGCTCGGTGCAGCTTTTCTGCTCGTTAATTTGGGCGCGTTGTTTTGGCTTAATGAGAAACTCGGTGGCCTTGTCAAAGAGATGGGCTCAGAAGTAGGCGCCTCAAAGTTCGACGCCGTCAAAGTGGAATCTTCGGATGTCAAATTCAGTGATGTGTTGGGCGTTGATGAGGCCCGTGAAGAGCTGGAAGAAATTGTCGAGTTCCTTAGAGATCCTACTCGTTTCACAGGACTTGGTGGTAAATTGCCCAAGGGTGTGTTGCTAACTGGTCCTCCTGGTACTGGTAAAACTCTACTTGCTCGTGCCGTAGCCGGTGAAGCAGGTGTTCCGTTCTACTTTATGTCCGGTAGCGAGTTTGATGAAGTTTATGTTGGTGTTGGTGCTAAACGTATCCGCGAGCTTTTTGCTGCTGCACGGCAAAACGCACCCGCCATTGTTTTCATCGATGAGCTTGATGCGGTAGGAAGTAAGCGTAATCCTAGTGACAAGGCATACTCTCGCCAAACTCTTAACCAGTTGTTGGTCGAGCTCGATGGTTTTAATCCTAGCACGGGCGTTATTTTCATTGGCGCTACAAATTTTCCCCAATTGCTCGATAAGGCACTTACACGCCCCGGTCGCTTTGATAAACAAGTTAATGTCGAGTTGCCTGATGTGCGTGGCCGTGCTGCTATCTTGGCCCACCACATGAAGAAAGTCGACATTGCCCCCAACGTGCAAACTATGAACCTTGCGCGCGGTACACCTGGATTTTCTGGTGCCGATCTGATGAATCTCGTCAACCAGGCCGCGATCCATGCTTCTCGTCTCAAAGCCCATAAGGTTAACACGAACCACTTTGAGTGGGCAAAGGACAAGATTCTTCTTGGTGCTGAGCGCCGCACTATGGTTATGACCGAAGAAACTCGCCGCAATACTGCTTTCCACGAAGCTGGCCATGCGATTATGGCTCTCTACACTCCGGGGGCTACTCCTCTCTACAAGGCAACTATTCTTCCCCGCGGCCCTGCTCTCGGTATAACGTTCCAGCTCCCCGAAATGGACAAGTACGATCAAACGCGTCAGGAGTTGCTTGCCAGATTAGACGTTTGCATGGGCGGTAAAATTGCTGAGGAACTTATCCATGGTGCCGAATTTGTTACCAGCGGGTGCTCAAGTGATTTAAAGAATGCCACCTCTGTTGCCAGGGCCATGGTTACATCATTTGGTATGTCTGATAAAATCGGCCCCGTAGATCTTTCGGAAGACTGGAAGGATTGGTCCAATTCCACCCGAAATATCGCCGAAGAAGAGATCCGTAATCTGTTGATTGACTCTGAGGTACGGACCCGCAAAATGCTGGAGGATCGTCACAAAGAACTTGAACTGCTTGCACACGGCCTCTTGGAGTACGAGACGCTGGATAAGGAAGAAATTGAGTCACTAGTGAAAGGAAGCCGCATTGCCAAGGACGCTCATTGTACAAATACCGTCGTCAAGAGCGATGACATTAGAGATAAGCGGCACAAAGTATTGGCCAAGACAAAGAGCATTGAGTAATTGTAAATAGCATAGAAATACCGATAAGATGGGGAGCTCCTGCTGCCAGACGTTAGTGACAAGCGCGTAAAAATGCTGCGACGAGAGCTCTAGCGTGATGCACACGGGCATCAGCAGACAGTTCCCACAAAGAGAAAAAAAATCAATAGTGACGTCCATTTTGTGAGCATATAAATTATTTTATCAGACGAGAATATCAGTAATTGCCCTACGGCTATGCTCAAACTTTGGCAAGGGGGATGAAATATGGCTGAATTGGTTCGCACTAGAACAATCGAATTTTAAAAATTTATGGTCGAATATCAGCAATATAATTAATTCTACTAGTATGAATGGCTTCATTGATGCTAGGAATAGTTTTAATGTTATATATTCTCGTTTTTAAGTGTAGTCTTTTTTCAGTAATGGCCACTACCCAGTGGGGTAGTACGTATAGGTGAGTTCTGCAGCCTGGCTCCACGCTTACATCATGTCTCTTGAATCGTCGTTGGAGAAACTCCAGGTCGACAATCCGGACCTTGAAATACTTCATAAAGCCGAAAAACAGCTGAAAAATGGCCACGATGAAGCTGCCTTGACCACAAAGCTAGTCGCTCTTATCAAGCTCGAGCGCTATCAGAGCGCATTTGACGTTATCAGAAAAACTGCTTCGGAGCACCCTGTAGAGGCCGCCTATGTTTATTATAAACTAGGAAAGATCGATTTATTGAGAGAGTTGGCACTCAAGTCTTCTCTACCCCCTGTACAGCTTGCGCTCGTTCAGGCTGAGTACCGTATCGGAAATTTCTCTGCCGCAGAGCACATTTTGGAAAAGATTAATGTTCAAGACGAGGATGTACCCGTGATTTTGCAGGCTATTAGAGCTAGCAGGGGCCTTGATGTCGAAGGCGATAGTTTTGAGGCACTGTTCGCCAAGGCCTATTCGCTGCTTTACAAGGACCCACAACAGGCGCTTGAAGTACTCAGTGAAGCTAAGCAAGTGGCAGGTGACGAGTATGATTCAGAAAGCGTTTTGGTGCAGGCTGCATTAGCCCAGTCATTGGCTGGTCATCAAGATGAAGCCAAAAAGCTCTTGGAGCAGCTATCGCAAAGTTCTGACCAAAGTATTGCTCAGGTTGTGGAGAACAATTTGCTAAGTTTTGAACCAGTACCAGAGACTGCTGAAGAGTGCCAGGAAATGTTGAGAAAATACTATAGCAGTGACTTTTCTAATGCTACTGCTACACAAGCAGCCATCTTTACGCTGAATAAATTGATTTTGCAGGCTCGCGCGGGACGCAAAATTGGTTCCATCGCCAACAGACATACTGAGATGTACCCTAAATCTCTTGCACCTCGCGTACTTGCCCTCCAGTCAAACAGCCTTAAGCACCTTCGAAGCGAGCTCTCTAAGAACCCATTAGACGTTGGATTGGCACTCGCGCTTGTTACCAAGCTTCCTGCCAATGAAGGCGCCAACGTAGTAATTGAGTTATGTGCTGCTTTAGCTGCTGCCGACAAAAAGGCTGATTTGACCCCTGGTCTCGCTGGCCTTTTGGTTGCATCATATAAGGTCAGAGGAACCCCAGAAAAAATCCCCCAGATTTTACGTCTATTCCCTCTCGAGGATGCTGAAACTGCTCGTAGTCTTGCAAGCAGTGACAACAGTTCCGATGTAGAAAAGGCATTTGAGTATTTTGCCAACGGTTGCGACAATTATATGGAGAAAGCTGGCGGTTTGTTACTCACAAAGCCCCAAGCATTTGAGCCCCCCACCACCGTTCCATCTATCGCTGAGCTCATTGCTGAGATCGATACTGCGGCTATCGAGAGTGCTGGTATGACTCCGTTTATTCAACGCAGAAAGGTCACATCTCAGCCAACGATCCGTAAAAAGAGAAGCGGAAAGCCCAAGCTACCCAAGGAATACGATGCATCGAAGCAACCTGACCCTGAGAGATGGATGGCAAAGATGGATCGTTCAACTTACAAGAGGAAGAATAAGAAAGGTGGTGCATCTCAAGGTGCGTCTCAAGGCGCTACTACTGCCCCTGCTACTGCTGCCAACCCTGGTCCCATAGTGGCCCCAGCTAAAAAGAACAAAAAGGGCAAAAAGGGCAAAAAATAAGTTATATAAAACTAAGTAAATAGCGAATCCTCTTCTCTAAGGTATTCACCAATATCTGCCTGTCTAAAGACAGCAATTGCATTAGGTTGGATTCTTCTGATCTCACCCGTGGATCGTGCGCATACACCAAATCCAATAGGAACATCGTTCATCGAATAAACGATAACTCCGCTGTGCTCTGGGATATCCTCGGAAATACGGCCGACGTGTGCTTTTAGTACGTGGTTTCCGTATAAAAAGGGCATCTCTCCATTAGGCTTAACCCATACTTTATTAGTGGCATGAGGAGCGAGGACGCCAAGAGCAGTAATATGAAGACGGAATTTACCAGTTTTAGTGAATTTGCCTACACAAACACCGAGGGACATGAGATTTTGTCTTGCAACTGAAGTTGCAAATTTAGATAAAGTTTCTGTGAGATAGTAGACTCGGTCTTTTTGGATGCGGAAGCAGTATTTATCGTCTGTTCTATTAATTAGTTCAGAGATATTTGCGCCAATATAACCTGAAAGCTTTTCAAATACCACACGGGTTTCCTCTTCTGTAAGTTGACGCATGGTTGAGAATGGAAGGGAAGACCTGGCCTATTTTTTTTATCTGGATTAATGAAAAAGAAAGAGGTGGCTGACGCCTCATATCGCCACGATAGTGAAAAATTTCTGTGGCGTGCGTGTTTCGGGACGCTGTATAACAAATGTTGCACTTTTCTTGATGAAATATACAAAATGGCGATCAAAATTAGCTATTCTTACTCATATAATTGATTTAAAATTTCTACCAGCCAGAAAAGAGTATTCACTCTCAAATTCTGCGAGAGTATATCACGCCCAGACAATTGGCTGCTGACATGCTTCGTCGTCAGTTTCATTCGGCTTCTGTGCAGGCTTTTAAGCAAAAGACCGCTGGTAGCTCCAAGAAGACCCGTACCCCGGCCAAGGGTAAAGAGGTGGAGCATAGAAATTTCCGTAAAGCGGCCGCGTACTCGAACTATCAGAAACTGGCGCCCGAAGTGCCCAATCTCAAGGTTTTGACCGCGGAGCAGCTGGCTCCAGGCATGTACACATACCCCGATTCTATCCAAGCATCACTTATTCACTCGGGTAGTTTCCCTCCTCAGCAAAACAATGAGCTGTTCCGTACCCACACATCGCTTTTCCGTCAACAATCGCTTGATCTTGCGCAATCGCTTGAAAATAGTCGCAAATTGTTGGTGGGACCCTCTGGAGTTGGTAAAACAACAATGCTATCGCAGATGCATGCCGTTGCAAAGATCAACAACTGGGCCGTTCTGCATATTCCTAGAGCCCATGACTTGATCGATGGAAGTACCGACCACGTTGCTAATGGCGATTACTATTTACAGCCTATGCTGGTTAAACGGTGGTTTAAGAGCCTTCTCAAGGCCAACAAGGGCGTATTTGGCCCTGAAGCGACCAAGATACTCAAATCTGGTGATGCTGCGAGCGTGGACGCTTTGTTTGAGCAGCTCAACAAAGACCAAACCAAAGTACTCTTCTCCATTGATGGTATTAACTCCTGGTCAAACCAGCCACTAGCTGTTAACCGTAACAAGGATAATGAACAAATCTACCATGGCGACTTGCAACTACCCAAAGTGTTTTTAGAGTTTATGAGTGGCTCAAGAAAGCTTAATGGAGGTGCCGTAATTGCTGCCACGACTGGAAAGTACAAAACAAACAGCACCATTGAGGTTGCCCTAGGCAAGGGTACGACACACGGTTACGCGGGTATCACAGAGTTCGACTCAGTGCTTTCCGACAAGCTCAAGGCGGCTGATGGCGTTGAAGTCTCTTACCTGACTACTGAAGAGGCCCGTGCATGGGTTGATTATCTTACAACAGCGGGCGTTTCTCCTGAGGCTAGTGATGCGATCGTTAACGAACGTGTCAGTCTAAGCGGTGGAAACCCTCGCTTGTTGCTGAGAAGCTTTATTAACTACAGCTTTTAATGTACATAATATAAATATGCGAGTGAGAGCGGGTGCGCGCAGAGCACGACCGCGAGCGCGGGTAGGAGCAGTGAGGTAAACGCACCCACCATTTTTAAATTGTAGACACGATAGATTATGAATGTTCTCGTTTCCTTTTCTTGTTCTCCTGCTCTCGCTCGTGCCACGCAGCCCGAATCTGTTGATAATTATCCACTAAATCCTGTTCGGTCACTCCATCGGTGATACTCTCCAGTACGCTAGTCACAACATCAATATGATTTCCATGCTCTTTATCGTCACGGAATCGTAAGAATCTCCACCGTTTCTTGTCGTCCATGTAGCATTCGACGACGCGATCATTAAGTGGCTCATTACGTTCCTTGAGGGTCGTCCATTCATCATCCTCAATATGCATTTTTGCATACTGCCGGTCGTCATTGCCACCGTACCACGTGAGCAGCTGAGCTTGTGGTTTTGAATCATAGTCGTACCACTGCTCACCATTGGTATCTGTAAATAGGCTAAACTCGAGCTTCAAAACATAATCAACTGAGTTCTCATTTGCAGGTTTCCACTTTAAAATGTTGGGATCAGTACCATACATGTATGGGGCAGTGCGGCTAGTAAAGATGAGACCATCACTAACATGGTCGAGCTTCTCTTCAAGTACTTTGGCAACTCCATACGAAAATTCCATTTTCTTCATACGTAAAGTGAAAGGAAATTGGTTAGTTGCTTCTGGGTAGGCGCGGCATAATTCGCGGAATGGCTTGAATACTGACGCATGGATGTAGCCTAGTCGAGTGTCGAGATTACGATTCGTTACGACTTTGCCATTGCATACAAGGATATCAAACATGAGAAAAACCAGCTTTCCGCTTGATGTGCGCACCAACTCGCCATCAATTAATGTACCTTCCCCGTGGAAACTCGATTCATCTTCGACAGTTAGAGGAACATGCAAGTCTGGCACAAAGAATACTTCGCACTTGCGAGTAACCATGTACGCTTTTTCTTCATCATCTTCTGCTCTGAGTAGCAGCAAACAGCGTAAACCGTCGCTCTTTTCGCATACAAAATAGTCGTGCTCGAGCAACTCCTTGGTGAGGTGTCGTCGCGCAAATGATACAGGTTGCGCGCCCGGAAAATTATTTGAGCGGCGGTTTAAAAGGTGTCCTATATACCCGAGGACTTCACGAGCCCCGTGTGGTGGTGCCTTGACACCAGGAATATCGGGGACTTGGCCAGCCATTGCGTTAGTGAGCGAGACGGGAGGATGCGGCCGCATGCAGTGAAGACGAGTCCCAACAACAACGGTGAACTGACACGAGTTGACAACTTCTGTCAATAGTTTGAATTTAGGAAATCTTAATGCTAATAATTTATAACCAATTTTAGGCCATTGGGCAGTCGGGGATCTGTGACGGCCACTTGGTCGCCAGAACCGATTAGCTCACTTATTGCCGTCAAAAGGTTGGAACGTAGCGCTTGCTCGAGTTCCAAAGGCCGTCTCATATATAATGGCTTACCCTCAAGACTGAACGACGGTTCCTCAAGGGCCAATTTTGAGTCGTTACACAGAGTAGTGACAATCTCGCCCAATGTCGTCTCGGGGCCTACCCTCAGGGCATGGCTTGGTACTCCGCAAACTAAACAGTCGGGATTTCTATCATACGATTGAGTATGAATGTATTGGCCAACTGTGGCCGAATATTCCATGCAGTTATCGAGGAAATCAGCACACGATGTGGCTAGCTTGAACGCTTCATTACATAGCTCGTTAGCAATTATTGCATTGGTGGCACTGATTGCGGGAATGATGCGTTTAACTACTCCTTGCGTTAGTTCAAGGGTAACTCCTGTGATACTGTGCTTATTGGCCCATTCAGCCGCTTGTTTGTAGATCCACTGAATATCGTCTGGGTCATCATTATCCGCCTTGCGCTCAAACTCCTTTGGCCATGCAACAATACTCGCCCATTCAATACAGTGCTCGGGCAAGCGTGGGTTCGAAGCTAATGTGCATAAGGGGAAAGTTTGTTTTTCAGGTAACATGTCAATAGTACATTCATAGCATGCGTTCATAGTTGGCAGTATAACTCGTGACTGACCAGCCATTCCTTCAGTGCCGCCATCAATTATCGGACGAATGCTATCAGGAGAATCATCTACAAGTGATATGATTTTCGAGTTGATCCAACGACGGGCATTCACCGAGTCAAGGCCGCAAACTATAATGCTCATAGATCTGTAGAAATCATCATCCTTTTCTTCTATGCGACAGAAATGCGGCTCAATGTCAACCCCTGGTATCCGTTGCGATACAAACGCGGCAGCAACTTGAGCCTTGGACTTGCCAATATCTGCCTGCCGGAAAAGAAACTGGCGATTGAGGTTAGTGAGATCAATTGTATCCATATCAATAATATGAATCTTTTGGAAGCCCATCACCGCGAGGGTTTTAAGGATTTCGCATCCAAGGCCTCCAGCGCCAACTACTAGCACTCGTAGCGTTTTGAGGCCGTTCAACGCCGCAGCAGAATCATAATTATCGTCACTTAAATTTACAGCTAATACGCTCGTTAATCCAGGTAGTGGAAAAGTAGTCAAAGTCTCCATTCTATCACGCTTTCCGAGGATCATGCTAAACCTATGTGGCGAGGAACTGAGGGTGGCGCTTGAGCCAGGATTTGGAGGAGGAGCGAGGCAACGCAAGAAAGGGGACGAATAGTGAAGCAGTTCAACCAGAGCCTAGTAAAAACTATATAAGAACTAGTTATAAATTTATCAATGGAGCTACTGGAGGAAGTAGATAGATCATTCTTGAGAATCAGTTCGGGATTGACTCAGTCTGGCTCTTGACAATGATAAACAATGGACAAGACAACACGCAAACCCTAAAGTCCAACTCAGTCACATTGATGCGATACCATCTTTTTCATACATAGTTGAGAAGAGCGGCTACCGGTGATCTGCACGAGAAAGTTTCCAGTAGCCTAAAACGGCAACTCAATAAAAGTTCCCTGGACCTGTGGGTCTTTGATTCTATCGAGAACTACGGCAGATGGTCGGGGTTACAAACAGTATATAATATCAAAACTCGTGCCAGTCAGACTGATAGCTTAAAATACTTGCCAGGATGCTATACCTACACCAGTGTGCCCCTTGTTCATTACATATAGGCACTCTTTTAGTACCTCCACTTTGATTTTCTCAGTCTCATCTAATTCATTCGATAAATAATCAAGGTATATTTCAATGCTTATCATCTCGTCTCATTACCCGTTGATCTTCCGCTTGGGTCAGATGAGTGTTTGGAGAGCGTCTCCCCTTCTTCCTCCTCCTCTTCTTTGGTCACTTGAGAAAGGTCGATAGCAAACTTAGATTTGCGACGAATTCTGGCCCCGTATTTGTAAAATAGGAACGGAATTGGGATCATGATTAAACTGAGGCATCCAATAAGAGTACCGGCCCATTGGATTCCAAGGTTTTTAAACATCTGGATTGCAAACAAAGGGAATGCTGCGCCAAGAATTGATCGCAAAAAGGTATTGGCAGCCATTCCTGATGCAGCCAGCATTAAATAAGAATCAATGACATAGTTAATCATTGGCATAAAAATCCCCAAGAATCCAAAACCAAATAGGGAGCCACCTACAATAGGAACCATAAAATGACAACCGTGGGGATGCTCTGCCGTTTTTGGATATGCCCCAGTCCAAAACATCCAAAAAATACCAATTGTATACAGTGGAGCAGCCATCATCATCAGACCCAATCGTTCTTCTGGCACTACTGGTAATCCTGTGCGGATCTGTGCTTTGCGATATCTAGGTTCAAAGATGAAGATACTACAAATAGTTGTTGCGACACACCCAAGCAGCAAACTAACATAGGGGAGGCCAAGAACCCCTGTATGCCAGCCATATTTCGTCTCAAACATATACGGTATGACGCTCAAGCTCATATAAAGTAACCCATAAACGAATCCACCGTATAAACTAATGAGGAAAAGGATTGGTTCTTGAAACAGCATTGCAACTGGACGTATCGTTGATTTTGATAACAACTCTACGACATCAAGCGAAAGCGTTTCGTGCTGTGCATAAATACCCCAAATTCCCGTTCTTTCGCGTAACTCACGGGCCTTTCGCGCGAGGATGATTGGGTGGTACGTCTCTTCATAAAAGAGAGTGACGAGCACTAGACTAACGGCACTCAGAATACCAGATAGATAAAGACACCAACGCCAGTGTAAATAAGAGTCGTTTACAAACGCTCCAATAACTGGTCCAAGCATTGGCCCGCCAGATACACATAAGGCGTATATGCTTGTGGCTTTACCTCTTTGGGTGCTAGTATAAACATCCGCAAACGCTCCTGGTACGATTGTGAGCGATGCTGAGCCACTGCATCCGCCAAAAAAGCGGGAAATCATCAAGGTTTGGATGTCCTTTGCAGTAGCTGCGGCAAAGGCAAAACATAGCGTCAAAAAAGCCGACACTATGAGTGGAATTCTACGACCAGTATATTCTGAGAGGGGTCCCCAAACGCAAGGGCCAAGTGCAAATCCAAGTACAAACAGGGTGGTGCCCAATTCAGCAGGTGAAACCCCTACATGAAATACTTTTTCGATTGAGGCAGTAGTAGAGCCATATATTGAGGATTGGAAAGTAACATTCATAGTCATAAACGAAAGTACAGCACCAACGATAAATTTCCGCTTCATTGGCCAATTCAATGGCGAGAGAGAATCATCAGGGCCCGTAAATTCAACACGATAAGGTTGACGCTCAGGCAATGACGCGGGATAAGGTTTGTTATCACCCATCTCTGGTAGAGTAGTAGAGAAAACTGTTTGTCTACCTGATAAATATCTGGTGAGCATCTCATCTTCACGACTAGTAGGCACTCGAGACATAGTATTGTAGGCTCTCTCTTCATCATCGTCTTTCTCGGTGGCAGTACGAGTCAGGTTTCTAATGGCCTCATCATCGCTGCCAATGTCTTCTGGTTTTCCACTAGCACTTCGATTAAGTGTGGAAGACATGACTGACTTTTGCCTCCTCCTTTTACCGCTTAAGTAGGCAGTTATATCCTGCAGCCTGCATCATGTAAGATTGCGGTGTGATGCATAAACAATCACGGAAAAATATAGTGCTACATGTATGATCACCAGTTTCGTGGCGTTGCGAGAATAAGTATAAAGTGTAGCGAAATAGCAATGAAAAGGGATGATGGAGGTGATATGCGGTTTTGAGATGTAATGCTGTTTTTAGAGCACCATGATGGATAGCCTAGGGCGATGATGATCCTTGATTGTCGAAAAGGGAAGAATTAGAACAGAGGTACTGATGAATACGTACGGTATAATCAAAGCATACTTTTGCGCGAGTTTATTACGTTGCCTCATCAATAGACATGCAAAAGTCTCTAGAGCCGTCAACACCCGCATGCTGCAGCAAGCCTGCATAGCTGCAGCAAAACAGCACGGCTAGGAGCAGACCTGCATAGGCAGCGCAGAGATCACTACGGTACGTGGCAAATCAGCCTAAAAAATATGTATTCGCACGTTCCCTAAAGAAATTTGGCTGTTTGCTCGACGCGATCGAAAGCCGATACCTGCAGAGCTTTGATGCTTGTTGTCAGGTTAACCAGACTATGCGGTGGGTCTCCGTTGAACGGGAATATGCAATGGTCGCAAAGTGCTGACTAGGGTACAGGTCTTGGCAACCATATTCTTTTTTAAAGGAACAGTACAAAGTGGTTATTGAGAAACGGTATATCTCTATGGGTACGCTTCTATACGCGACCTTGTATCAAAAATAGCCGGCCTATAGTTCATATTATAGTTCAGTCTCAAATATCGACCAAAGGTGTGAGGATAGCAGCGCGTCACTGTCTAGGCGCATATTGAACTCGACATTAGGAAGAGGCACCGGCTAGCCTTGATCTGTAGGTATTGCGATATGGGTAGCGAGCAGCGGGTACTTGTAAGGAAAGGTTGTTATAGTCATTGCCTTACCATCACATCACTAAGACGTCCTTTGTATCCAAGGGTCATCAACTTCTGCATCTTTATGTTCGTTAATGCGTGAGGTTGACCCAACCACTGGTCTTTCCACTCCAGATCGAATAGCTGCATCGAATGTTTACAGTTCTAGTCAAACTCCTGAATTCAATCTTGAGTGCCGCCAAGCGACATTGGCATGGAGCTCCGAGATTGAACTATGGCTCTGCCCACTTTTCCCAAAAATAATTCTGTCAAAAGAAAATCTGCTATTAGAAGAAAAAATATACTTTAAAAGCAAGTTAAAATGGCTCAGGATAAAAGATATCGTACTTGAGCAACATGTAAAAGGTTAAATAATCTCATAGTAGTCTTGCGGAACTGCCTCTTGGAGCTGACATAGTTATGGTCATCTTTCTACCTTTATTTTATATAGAGGGTCTTTAACTGCGAAGGAGTCTACATTTTGAACTGAAAAAAGGTGTATTTCCCCTTTGCACATGGAACTAGCTACGACCCAAAGGCATACGGAAATTATTCTTGAGAGAGATCAAAATTAAGTCGACATACGCGATCTCAATGCGTATGTAACTGTGTCTTACTTTAGCTTTAGTTGCTGCTTCTATTGACAGTTTTACTTATTAACTGCATTGCGGACGCAAGACCGTGCAGGATGCATACTTTGGGGTATCCACCATTTGTGGCTCAAAGCCACCCAACCTGCTAAACCACGCAACAACACGATCGAGTGATGACTATTTTAAGGGTTTAGTATGTAAAAGCACGCACATATATATGCAGTGATCAGCGAATCCATGCAACGGCTTTTCACCTCAGGATTTCAAGGTGCATTTGCCAAGAAAAAGACAGGTGAGCCGGTTGCTGTGGTGACTATACCCCGCAACCCAGTCTTATTCTTGTTTTCTAGATATTCATCGCATGAGTGATCAGACTCGTTATGATCACCCTATACCTCACATGGGCGATCACAAACCATTTCCGACGTTGATACCACACCGAACGCAGTATCGTGTCGAATTCATAACTGAGGACTCAATGTTTCCCCAGAATTGGCCTGTTAGACGCAAGGCTAAAACCACGGCTGCAATAGTATGCTGTACAATGATAGTGGCAATGAGTTCATCAATATGGGGACCTATGATCAAGGAAATTGAACGCAATTTTCATGTAGGGACATCTGTAGCCGCTCTAGGAACTTGTTTGTATGTTGCGGGATTTGCATCTGGGCCACTCTTATGGGGGCCCTTATCTGAATATTTGGGCCGGCGTATCGTCTTATTGGCAGCCATATTAATTTCTGTCATCTTTAGCTTTATTACTGCAACAGCTAAAGACTTCCAAACATTAATGATTGGCCGGCTGTTCAGCGGAGCATTTGGCGCGGCAGCCGTAGCAATTGCGCCCTCAATTTTTGCAGGCATGTTCAATCCGTCACAATGCGGCACAATAATATCTCTTTATGCATTCACTCTGATAGGAGGCCCAAGCGTGGGACCCGTTATCAGTGGGTTCGTAGTTAACTCTTATCTTGGCTGGCGATGGCCCATTTACATTATATCGATTATGCTTGCGAGCTCATTTGTAGGCATAATGATATTTCTTGAGGAGACTTATCCCCCCAAAGTGCTTTGCGACAAGGCAATGGAGTTGAGAGAGCGCACTGGGAACTGGGCGATTTACGCGGAGCATGAGACAGTTCAGCTCCAAGTCAGTGAAATGCTGAAGAAATCCATTACTAGACCGGTTAAAATGCTTTTTACAGAGCCCATTTTGTTTTCATTAAGCGTTTATGGTGGCCTTGTAAATGGACTCCTTTATCTCTGCCTTACATCCTTTCCCACAATTTACGCCGGCTATGGTTGGAGAGGAGGGAATACAGAGCTACCATATTTTAGTATGATTATTGGTTGTATGGCGGCCTGCTCTGTCGAGGCCCTATATTACTCTCCACAGTATAAAAAGCTGCTAGAAAAAACGAGGAAACAGTGTGTTCCCGAAGCCCGGCTCTCTGGAATGATGGTAGCTGGAATAATATTTGCGATTAGCATTTTTTGGATTTGCTGGTCAGGTGCCTACCCTCAAACAACTGGTAACTCACGGGGATGCCACTGGATGCTTCCTGTAGTCGGGATGGCACTATTTGGCTACGGATTCGTGGGGCTGTACTTGACAATGATGAATTACATTATTGATACTTATTTGGGACTTAGTGCGTCGGCCGTTGCTGCAAATGTGTTTATACGTTCGGGATTCGGCGCTGCATTCCCGTTGTTTTCAACACAAATGTTTGAGAACCTTGGAATTCAGTGGGCAGGTACTCTAGTAGGGTGTTTGAGCACCATATTGATTCCCATTCCCTTTCTTTTCTATAAACTTGGAGCCAGAATCCGGGCCAAGTCAAAGTTTGTAGTTGATATCGAGAACAATGGAAAAGAATAATAACATTGTGGAAAAGCTATCCTGTAGTTTTGAGAACTGCATAACTATAAAAAAAATGATCGTTTTTATTGATTTTAATTGGCCAGAAGGTGCCTGAAAACGCACAAACCGAGACATATCTCAGATCGGATTCATCCTTATCCATTGCACGAACTACAAGAGGCTCTGTTGAGACAGAATGAGAAGTTACATGCTCCGTGAGTACAGAATTATCGACAGTAGCATCAATAGGATCATCCACAACATTAGATTCCTCCACAGCTTGTAATGACGGAAGCTCTTCTTCTTTGCTCGATGGTTGGTCTATAATAGAAGTATCGAAGCAGCCGCAGTATCTCATCCTAGCTGGCCGCGAAGTCAATATGTATTTGCGCACGCCTGGGATCCAGCATTATAATTATAAAAACTCGTTCTTCGTGATATAACTACCTGTCAGTACCCCTTCGCTATTCTAATCGTGTTCTAAACTCGCAAGGCTGTTGACGAGTGCACAGAGATACAAGTAGGAAGAGACGATCAAAACATATACAGGACGTCTGCAGCTGTTCTAAATATGCGTAAAGCTTGTAGAGCGGCGGTGGTACTCAAAGTATGGGCTCGTATACTTTTGCACCTGCACACGTATTTAAATACTGTATGTGCATTTAAAAGTTTAAATTGCATCGCTTAAACTACTCCCTTATAATCGGCCGTTGATGCTTTAGTATGATAATGATTAAAAGTATAGTGCATTTGGGCGGAAACTTACCAGATACACGACTTCTTTGAGTCAAACTGGTCTATCCTTGTAATTGAGGAGAGCAACTTCAGTGAAACCTCAGTGGGGAAAGGCGGATAGCTTTGGGGTATATACAGCCATGACTCTAAATAGTTTTATTCGATTCATATAAAATACACAGTCCATTTTGAATAGAATTGGTGAGATGGCGATCACGTACCTGCAAGAGTAGGATGTTCGACTTTGTAACAGTGAATTTATGTTCCTTTCGCTGTGATCAATTAGCGCGACCGCTGAATAGTAGGGTTGGCACATATTTTCGAGTGCATGTCTACCCTCGCACCATATCCGTTCCTTTAATCATGGCAGTAGTGGCTACCAATAAACTCACTGGAGTGTCAAGTACATCCTCAAGTGCACGAATAGATGCAGCCTCGCTGTATGTAGTTCCTCCTATGATCATTACCATTACAACAGGATTTTCACGCCCCGGAGTATTTCTCAATAGGATACGGCGAAGTTTAGCTTCACGGGCATTGTCACTTTTCTGGACAAAGTCAAAGTGCGGACCCACAATACGAGAATCAATAGCGGTGCCATTAAGCATGCTCTGTACGAGTCGCGTAGTGAGCGGCACATATCCGGCATATGCTTCACTGAGGCGTTCTTCCGAGTTGAGTTTGAAAGCGCGTGCTACAGAGCTAAAAGTGCTATTGTCTGACTTTGAGAATATCATTTGCTCTCTTTCAAGCTCCTGAATCGTCTGTAAATATTCAAACCCGAATCTCCTCAGTATATCATCATAGAGCATATGTAAATACTTTTCCTTGACACCGTTGCGACATAAACAGATAAGGCATAATATTTGCAACGATACTTGCACAGAGCAACCTTGGTAAATTAATTTTTGTAGGCTAGTGACGGCATCCCAGGTTGAAAGCTGGTTGTTGAGCAGACTTTGTTGAAGAGTTAGTGCATCATCAAAGACGCGTGTGTTTACGTGGTTCATGAGGCTCTCAGTGATTCCAGTATGCACCTTGAGATTCTGTTTGAGTATTTGGTGTCCTTCGAGTTTTTTAGACACATAATCTTTGATTTCTGAAACGCTCTGCGCATTATGCGTGGCATCGATTTCAGCTTGCAATTGACGAGCCTTACTGTTGAGCTCCTGACCTACCTCACCAAAATTGAGATCAGCAAGAGACTCAAATAAATTATCAGACAGTTTTACTTTCTGCCCACCATTCAGAGTAGCAATTCCCGGAGACACAATACCAAAAGTATCATCAATTAATCCTTGGTAGGTCAATTGGCTTAGCAAGGGGGTCACACGGTCAACATTACGATCGATGATAATAAGGTGATCAATATGACTTCCGACAAAGGTATTGCCAAATTCGTAATTGTAACCACCGCCGTTAACGGCATCATCCGATTGTTTCTCACCTGCTCCTTCGAGTATTAAATTATAGATTTGTTTTGAACGGGAACCAAAACCTGATATACGGCCAAAAGTTCCAAAGTTGTATTGTAGATCTGTCAATGCGGTAGCAGCAGCGCTCATCGCTTCATCATTTTCTCCATCACTAAAAAGACAGAGATTCGGGCCCATTAGCGCCATTTGAGCATTCCACGAATAAATAGTAATATCCCCAAGAATCTCGGCCTCTTCCAATAACCATTCGGTCAATAACCCACCTACTGGTACCGCGATGAGACGAAGGGTAGAGTTGCCTGTTGATAGACAGCTTTTGGCGTGACCAGCAACTAATTTGAGTGCTTTCGGTGTCACACGGCTCAGATAAATAACATTTCCTTCGATCGGTAGCAGATCGTCCGATAGCCAGTGCACTTGATTGACACCATGCGATTGAAGTAAACTGAAAGGGCAAATGGCAGATACAAGGGGACTAATATCTTTGTCAATAATCAAAGACTTGTGGCCACACTCATCAAGAATATCTAGCAACTGTTCTCGACTGTTAGCAGTCAAGCTGTGGCCGAGATCCATGATGACTAGACGTTGATAGACTTGGCGTGTGTATGGAAGTCAATACAGAGCCAAATACTGGCACGCTAGGGCAAAAGTACGCCAATGCTAGTCATTGAATTGTGAGGCCTATGGAAGCAAATATATATAGCTTATTTCCGTCTAGCGATATTTCATTTCGTCGCGATGTAGTTTATGCTCCAGGTAACGTTGCTATTGTAGAGCTTACTTGAGCTGGTTTAGAATATATTTAAGAATTAGAAATACTGTCTACAAATAGTTTATTCCTCGTCCTTTTTAGATTGAGCGTACTGAGTGTACCAAGCGTCACGCTCTGCGAGTCTCTTGTTGTGGTAAAGGTGCCACCAAGCAGTGGCAGACACGAAACCAATGCTCATAGCAACGGTGATATCGGTGATAATGCGCTTCTTGAGAGTTCCTGCGACACGAGTAGCAGCAGTGTTGGCGACCATTGGAAAAGCTGACCAATGCGAGCGAGGAAATATTCAAGAATTGGTGGCTGACTAACACGATCAGGTGGTGTGAGTGGTTCTGGCGCGCAGAATGCAAGGGCAACTGCGTCGTATGGTTGTTGGGTAGTTCCTGCAAATTTGATGGTATAATTCTATAGCAATCGTAACTATGATATTTAGGCACATGGTAGAAGAATGCTCAATTGCAGCCAATACCGTTCATCGATCTAATCGGTAAAGTATCACATCATCGTATAAAATAGTCGATAGTCACCAGTAGTGTAAATAAGAAGCTCTATGTATGTTCAATGCCTCTCATAAATAAATTCGAGGAAATTTTCATAAGAAGATAACGTTTACCCGTCGATAACATGGATATTTCACGGGTACAACAATCCTGAGGCAGTGTCCCATTCATCGCCCGGTAAAGTTTATGCGTCTGCCGCGTAGTGCAGCTAATAAATGGCATAAAAAAACTGAATGTAGGAATTTTAGCCAGGATGACAACTCTAGAAATGAGTAGGGACTACCCAGGGTTGACCCTGTACTGGTACCTACACTCTTTAATCTCGGTTTTATTCTGCACTTCAAAGCTGAATAGCTTAATAGAAAAGCATCTCCAGGGATCGGTGAAAGATCATATGTGCAAGCATATTCTATATATCTAAGTACAACAAAAGCAGTGTTAGGAATACGAATGTCCATCAATAGCAGTGCGCTATTTAAATACCACCCCAATTCCAGAAGTCACCCTGGTTATGCCCACAATACTCATCTCTAACGCGATCTGCATCAAGCATATGACTTTTTATATCCTCAATTCTTCGTGAAGAAGCAGGGTGTGTTGATAAGAATTCCGGGGTCGTGACACCACTGGTTTTTTCCATCTGAACCATACGCTTCCAGACACCAATGGCTGCTTTAGGATCGTAGCATGCTTTCGACATCATCATCAGCCCAACATAGTCGGCCTCAGTTTCCATTTTCCGCGACGCCGGTAGCTGAAGGAAGGTACGGATGATAAGCTGCTCAATGCCCGAGGAACCGGTGATTCCGTATGCCAAAGACGCCAATAATAAGTAAATAGGGCTTTTAGACATGTTTTCTGCAGTATGTCGACATACCTGGTGGGCCAGTTCATGGCTGAGCACGGTGGCGAGGCCATCGCTATCTTTACAGATTGGAAGGATTGATGTGAATACAAATACTTTTCCACCAGGCAAAACAAATGCGTTGGGCGGATAGTTACCTCCAATTACATGAATCTTCCAGTCAATATCACTATGATCTAGACCACTCACCTTGATGAGCGAGTCCATGATTTGGGTTACTTGTCGAGCCTGAGGACTATTTTCAGGTAACAAATTATTGCGAAACTCGGATAAAGTCTGGCGATAAGTCATTGCTCCGACCTTAAGCTCTAGCCAGCGGGGGACAATCATCGAGCGCCACCGGTTGCTCACCGGCACTTGCTCGAGATTGACGGCGTAAATGAGCCCAATGGTAGCGCCACAATAAATTAAAGGTCGTCTATATTGCGTCCAAGTCGCTTGATAACCGGCCCTTTTAAAACTATTATAAGTACTGCGGTTGCGATACATGACACACTAACCTTGTCGTTGGTCTGTCAGAGAGGGAAACAGAGAACTGCAAACGAGTTATGGCACGAGCAGAGCCCGGATCAGCGAAGTATATTGCTAATAAGATCAAAGCTAAAGGACTTCAGCGACTACGCTGGTATTGTCAAATATGTGAAAAACAATGTCGAGATGAAAATGGGTTCAAGTGCCATGCTCAAAGTCCAGGACACGTGAAAAATGCCCTCAAATTAAAGGATAATGCTTCCTCAACTATAGAAAATTACAGCAAAAAATTCCAAGCCGAGTTTATTTATTTGTTACGCACCTCTCACGGCACAAAACCCATTAATGCAAACAAGTTTTATGGTGAGTATATTCAGGATAAGGATCACACACATATGAATGCGACGAAATGGACTTCATTGGGGGGATTTTTACGGTTTTTAGAGAGAAAAGGATTAGTTGAGCTAAGCGAAGATGAGTTGGGGCTTGTAGTTTGTTACAAGGGTCAAAAGCAAGATGAGCTAGCTGAACAAGAACCGAGACCTCGTGAGAACCAGGTGGAACTCCAGATGGCGAGGGCCAAGCAACAAGAGCGAGTTGAGCAATCCTTGCAAGCAGGAGAACCGCGGCCAGAGCCGCAACAACAAGCAGCACCGCCTCTTGAGAGCGGCCCGGTCTCATTTACACTACCTAAATCTAAAAAACGTCGTACAAACACAAAAATGGCCCCATTTTAATGCTAGTACCCGAAGGCTCCAAAAAATACTGTGCTAGCAGAAGAAACCCGGATGGCACTGGTAAAAGGCAAGAACCATATTCGGAGGTGTTCAACTGCGCATGAAGTTGAAAAGGTTGGAGCTAGCGAGCTTTTATACTGTGTCAGCGGCGGTTGCTATGGTAAGCACTCACCAGAGTGTATGAGTTATCGCACTTGGGTCGCACCGGCGCAGTCAGTGGAGATTTTCTCAGTAGCATCTGTACTGCTAAGGAGGACTTTTGCATCCTTTTTTACACCCCTCGATCGGATTATCACCCTCACACATATATACATATATACTGTTTTTCGTGTACCCCGACTAATGGTGCAGGATCGTGCTGCCACCCTGCCACCAAGTAGCGTCTATACGATATATAAATTTTTAAATTCATTTCCAAGACAATTGCATGTTAAATTGTATAAATTGCCTTGTGGTATTGCCTGTTGCACGCGGCCCTTGCTGCCTTTGATCCCTAGACCTGTCACGAGCAGCCGGGTAACTGGATTTATAACCCCAGACTTTGGGCTCATCCGACATGGAAGAGCAAGCAGAAGACATAAATACAGTTTTTCAACGCCAAAAATCGGCAGAGACCTACGAGGAGTGGCTTAATGCGTCGCATACCCTCGACGAGCGGCTAGGATTCGACAATTGGAAGAGCAACGATCGATCACTGCTTTACGACTACAAACTGATAAAGCACCGACTGGAAGACCTTCAACAGGCCCGTCGCAATAAAAATATGAGCAAAGTACTCTATATTGTTCGCACGACATTTGTACGGAGTCAGGGTCGTTTGCTCAGCGAACAGCTCTATCAAAACTCATATTGCGGTACTAAACGGCTCATTGAACAGTATATTAGCGAATGTATCGGTGCAATTAATGATCTCGTCTCAACTACAGAACTCGATAGTAATTTGGTGATGAATACCCTGCTACAGACTCGCAAAGCATTTGGCCGTACTGCTCTTGTGTTGAGTGGTGGAGCAACGCTGGGTCTCTTACATGCAGGTGTTCTTTTTGAATTAGAGAAACACAAGCTATTGCCAAAGATCATCTCGGGTTCGTCTGCTGGCTCTATTTTTGCTGCTTTATTCTGTACACACAAGGATGATGAGTTTGATGAGCTATGGCCGATTCTCGATCAAGACCTGCAAATCTTTGAACGTATTGGTAAAGAAGAAAGTGTATTTGTACGCCTTAAACGGTTCCTCATTAGTGGAACCTGGATTGACAACGCCTACCTTACCGAAATGCTCCAGAGCTTGCTGGGCCATGTTACTTTCCAGGAAGCTTATAACCGTACTGGTCGTATTCTCAATGTTACAGTATCATCTTCAGGGCTCCATGATATGCCACGGTTACTCAATTACTTGACTGCTCCCAATGTTCTCATTTGGAGTGCCGTTGCTTCATCATGTAGCGTGCCGTTTATCTTTGCTTCGGGAAATTTAATGGCCAAAGAACCTAGTACTGGTGAACTTTACAGCTGGACAAAGGCTACATTCATTGATGGGTCTGTCGATAACGATTTGCCACTCGACCGTCTTGCCGAAATGTTTAACGTCAATCATTTCATTGCTTGTCAGGTTAACCCACATATAGCCCCAGTTCTGCGCCTCAGCGAAGGCTGGACCGTGCCATCTCCGGCAAAGGCGCCTGAGGCGCTCAAAGCAGGCGAAGATGATATGGAATTCGTACCTGATGATACGCACAATTCCCCACGTTGGCTGCGGTGGAGCAAATCGTTGCTGTTCAATGAAGTTGGCCACTGCCTTGATCTACTCGATCAAGTAGGACTGATGAAGAACCTCACCACAAAACTAGCAAATCTCATGGGACAGGAATATATTGGCAATGTTACCATTATTCCCCGCATTCAGATCGGTGATTTCTTAACTCTACTAAAGAACCCTACTCCCGAAGTCATGCACAAGGCTTTTACGCGCGGCCGCCAGGCAACGTGGCCAAAACTCGCAATCATTCACAACAACTGCGCTATAGAGATTGCATTGGACAATGCAGTGCATGCACTACGTGGGCGCGTCATTGGTAATTCATTCAAGGTGGCCACTCGTAAACCTAATGGTGTGCAGCGTCGCCTAAGCGAGGACGGAACTCGCCTCAACAAGCGTGGTAGTTCTGTCGACTTATCCCGCTCGCCACGGCAACTCTTGCGTCCTGCAAGTTTTATCCAGAATGGTAAAGTGGCCGGGATACGACATTCTCTATCACTCAATGCACATATCAACGAGTTACTCCAAGACTCAAATATTTATTCACAGAGAGGCCGTCTCCACCGCTCTCTTAACCCATCGCCTTCTATGAGTAGAAATGATTCCTTTATTGGTTCGTTTTCGTCCGGGCATAACTCCCCCATACACTCTAACTCGCGGTATTCTCTGGCACCGTACGTAGAGTCTGATTTGACGAAACGGTACCATCGTAAGAGCTCGGACCCTTCGCAGGAAATTCCGCACAATGTCTATGAGTTGTTTTATGGTGACTCTGAAACCAGGGATACTATTGGGGTAGATTCTGACGAGATAGAACAAAGTGGTTCGCCCTCACCAAGTGATACCGAGACGATAAAGCCTGACAGCCCTGGCTCAGTTGTCTCGCCTATGTGATTGATTCAAGGGTTTAACCAGATATTTATTACTCCAAGGAGCCTTTATGTATCATGATATATAAACATTATATGCTATGCTATTATATGCTATGCCATTTCATGCGATGAGCATTATCGTGCTCTGTTCATACTCGCCTGCGAGTGTCACTTTGTCCTCGCCTTTGAAATTGGTATATCGATCAAAGCTAAATCTCGCTCTGTTCATACTCGCCTGCGAGTGTCACTTTGTCCTCGCCTTTGAAATTGGTATATCGATCAAACCTAAATCTCGCTCTGTTCATACTCGCCTGCGAGTGTCACTTTGTCCTCGCCTTTGAAATTGGTATATCGATCAAACCTAAATCTCGCTCCCCTTTGCCTAGTAACTCATTCTTGGGTAGCTCTAAAAACTCTGCGAGCTGGTCAGCGCCCATATCAAACTCTGTAAAATCGCACTTATCGAGGACATCTGCGAGGCCAAGAGGCTTGAGTATATCATCATACGACTTAATCCGCATATGCTGGCTGTTTGAGTCGTCGAAAATTTTGCCATGCGTATGTAGAGCTACTCGCATGCGCCTTGAAGTAATGTTATCGTAGGGGGCGAGACTGTCGCCAATAAACCAAACATCATGTTGAGAGGCAGAAGGAACTTTGGACCATGCATGCTCGAAAATCTGTGGTAAAGGCTTAAATACGTGTGTTCGCGCACTGACAAGCTTGAAAGGCCGAAGACCAAGGGACTTGAGACTCAATGGGTATAGATGATCGTCATTGGCAATGATTCCCCACAGAATACCGTTCGACTCGAGCATATGTATAAATTCGTGGGTCTCCTCGTTGATGCTGTAGCTGCGGGGGTCCATGAGTCGCTTGCATACATCACGAGCGAGATCACCGTCGCTTGTAGCAGAAGCACCAGGGCTCAGTATTGCAGGATAAATCTGTTCTACTAAATGAGTATACCAACCACTGAGAGCTTGTTGCTTAAATCCCTTGGCATAAAAATCGTACTTTTGGAGTTGACCCCGAGTCCCCAATGCAGCTTGACCCCAGAGTTCTCGCAGAAGATGTGGGTCCGGATCATAGCCGTGGTCTCTTGCACAATCAATGATAATTTTGATATTATTACGGTTTGTAACTAGCGATTCAGACAAGTACACAAAGGGCTTCAATCGCATTGTTCGATTGGTAGTGGACCACTTAGTAAAAAAACATATATGATTGGGTTGGTAGGTAAACCAAGCTCGGGTAAAAGCACTACTCTTAATAGCTTGACCGATGCTGATGCTAAAGTAGGTGCATTCCCATTTACAACTATCGACCCCAATAAAGCTACTGGGTATGTTCAAGTGCCTTGTGCCTGTGCCCGAGTTGGACTCCAAGCTGAGTGCAAACCAAACCATGGATGGTGCACAAACGGTACTCGCCATGTCCCTATTATGTTGCTAGATGTTGCTGGTCTCGTACCTGGTGCTCATGAAGGAAGGGGATTGGGTAACAAGTTCCTCGATGATCTACGACACGCCGATGCGTTGATCCATGTTGTTGACGTTAGTGGAACTACTGATTCTGAAGGCAAACAGACTCGTGGATATGATCCATCATTCGACATTGAGTGGCTCCAGGATGAGATCTTTCGTTGGGTGAAGGGAAACCTCAAAGAACGGTGGGGCAATATCTGCAGGCGGCATGCAAGCACAAAGGCATCAAATGTCGACACATTGCTAACTCAGTTTGGTGGTTATGGTGCCAATCGTGACCTTGTATCGCGCACAATGGCTAGAGCTGAACAACGAGCCGCCAAGGAGTTTACCGTCGAGCCTGGCGAGTCACCACTCGGTCAATTACATACCTGGACAGACGACCAGATCAATCTTGTTATCCGTACTTTTATGGACGAAAAATTCCCCACAGTGCTGTCACTTAACAAAGTTGATCATCCCGATAGTGACAAGAACATCGCAAAAATTGCCAAAAAATTCCCTGATATGCCCCAAATACTCACATCTGCAATGTCTGAAGTTTTACTGCGCAAGCTGCAAAAGCAGAAATACGTTGTTTACGAAGAAGGTACCGAGTTTGTTGATACAAAAGAGGATTTGCCAGATAGAGACCTTAAAGAGATGGACGAGAAAATGACTGCGCGACTTGAGACGGTACGAGATCTTGTTCTTTACAGATTTGGATCAACGGGCGTCGCTAATGTACTTAAAGCGGCAGTCAAGTCGCTTAATTTAGTGCCTGTGTTTCCAGTCAAGAATATTCGTAATTTTGGGGGCAAGACCGTATTTCCTGATTGTTTACTTGTACGCCAAGGAACAAAGGTTAGTTCTGTAATGAGAAGAGTCGTGGGTGACGCACCAGTCATGTTTATTGAAGGCATTGGAGGCGTTAAACTAGCCGAAGATGATGAGATCTCTGCGGGTAAAAATGATATCTTATCCTTTAAAATCGGCAAATGAAATGTGCGTAGAAAGTTACATAGTATATATATACCGTCATCCCATTACAAGTGTGCGCTGCCAAGGGACATAAGAATATGGCAAGGTAGGATCATTGTACATTATCACATCAAAAGTATATTATTTCTAGCTAATAAATAATAGAGCACATATACGTATCAACGAACGTGCACGTAGATGTCTAGGATATGATAGTGGCACGGTCACTTTCAATTCCCAGAAAAAAGTAATGCAGCGCTTCTTTCCATTTTCCTCAATCAGCCACTATACATATGTCAGAGGTCAAAGGTACTCCCGTAGTTGTCTCACCAAGTCATCAAAATATTCATCAGTCTGTACATTTGTCTTGACATCTGTGGCAGTAATTTCGATCGATGCCTTAGTTTTTGGAGGATGAGGATTCCACCAATGCATAGGGTATCGGGCAAAAATATTATCAAATAGGCATGCTACAGCCAAAAACACTGAGCAGTCTGTGAGCTCGACCACCATGTATTTCCAACCCAATGCCCGTACTTGATCGTCAAGCAGTGGAAGCATAGCTGTAGCACCTACTGGAGGATGAATACAGCCAAAAATACTCAACAGCACTGAAGTTATACTGCATGCAAGAGGGGCACCTAGCCACAAGTACTGTTCATTGCTCTGGTGCTCCATCCAGAATTTCATCAGCACAATTCCGGTAAAACTAGCAATCATCGAACCCATTACGAGATTGCGCGGTTGCGCGAGTGGAGAGCCGGTTGCGTTGAAGCATAGTACTGCACTAGCACCAAAACTAGGAATAATCGAGGGCGTGTTCCATCCTTTGAATGGATATCCATACTTGTGTATCACAGCAGTAATAAGAAGTCCAATATAGGTAACAACTAGCACTCCTGCTAAGCGAGCCCATTCCGGGACTTTAGCCACAATAGGACGTACGTTGGCGTCTCGGTAACCGAGGAAATAACTAATTACTCCCGGGAGTCGAGCAATCCGTGGCGTTTGACGATTGTTTCCTACAAGATCATCAAAAATCTCAAGCGGCTTCTCGAGCATTTTTGACTAATTCAAACGTTATGCAAAAAACTCAAAGGGTTCCTCAGTGTTTGCTGTTTGACATAATTTTCTTTAGCATGCTACATAATAATTCATATACAATAGGGCAATCTTGTCGCGTTATTAACAAGAATAGCAGCAAACAACACCAACAATGATAGCGACCCAATAGCGCATAGCGTGTTCTACTTACTGTGGCGTAGAGAATCAACTAGTCCGGTTACGCTTCTCACTGCATCACCAAGATGTGTGCGGGCTAGCAAGAAACTCGAGCCATAATCGGGTAACGCTATGCGAACCGTTTGATTGTTGATATTGTAGACCCGCGGTCTTGGCAGTCGTTCAGTGCCCTGGATCATCACGACCCGTTTAAAATTCTTGGCATATTCTTGGATGGCCCGTACCTCTAACGGGCTCTCTTCACCTTGGCCACAGTAGGATTCCGAGCATTGAGTAGCTAGTTTATCAAAGCTTCCTGTGAGGCCACGCGCAAGGTCATGGCCAGGACAAAAGCTCAGAGATGTTGGCTGCATATTTTTACTCCACAGGCGGTCAGAGCTCCACGAGTTGTGGTAACCATCAGGGTTTGCCAGCGGGATTGCGGCTTCTGTGGGGCCAAGTGAATCGAGAAGCGACAAGCAGACACTTACTGACGCCCACTCACGACCATGTATACCACAGACATATAGCGTAGATTTGGGTTGTTGCTGTTTCTCCTCTGCAGGGAGCACAGCTCTAATGGATCGACCTTCCCAAGAGTGGCCAAGGTCAACAAAGGGGAATTGTTGTTCATAACGCAGCACTTCGCTCGCATTTGCAAAATCTTGACAAGGAAGCTCAACCGTATTATGCAGCGGAAAAGTCCTAATGACTGAGCGATGGACATCGCTCAAAGTCACCGACTTGGACTCGCGCAAATTAGCCGGGAGCAACCGGTCGAAAATTTCTATCTGCGAAGCAGCTAAACATACAATCCCACAGGACTCATCGAGGTACCAGGTATCGACGACAAGCGAAGAAGCCGCATCTTTAAAGTCATCGAGCTCGGCCGCCGATGAAAATTGGTACTGGACAACAACATTGGTGAGGTATCTATCAAAAGATTCGCCAAGCAGTGTTTGTTGTTGAGAATATTCGCTCGGTTTAAAGTAGTATTTCAGCTTGGAAAGCCAGTTCATTGACGAATGAGTGTCGGGCGACGGCGCAGCAGCCATAGCGACCGCAGTAGCGGACAACGGCACGGGCGACGTTGTGCGCACAGCTACCGCACCACTCAGTATACTCAGCAGATTAAGTTTCATTATTTGCGCCCCGGCGCAAGATAAAAGAAAAGTAGAAAGGTTCTGAGAGGTTCTGAGGTGCACGCCCCGCTTATTGATATGGGCTATATCTGGTTATATAAGCGTGCATAAATTAGCTGCAGGGGGTTCGCTGCTCACGCCAATCTCTCGTGCTTGCTATAGAATATTATTTTTAGATTTGTGGGGCGTATTACGCCCATGCACTTGCTAATTTCTCCATTATTCTTATTTATTGGTTAATTGGTTTTGCGCCAATTTTGTCGCACTCGTTTCACTGAAAAGCGCTCTCGCTAACCCTTATGCATATTGTATGCACAGTCCAGAGATTAGGTGTAAGACCATCAACAAAGCGAGTGCTCGATTCTCTCTGCGTGTAACAGGTCTTCAACACCTACCCTTCTGCTTTTTTTGCGTACGTTGCCTAACGGCCATTAACGATTAGAGTAATTTTTCGAGTTTCCACCTGAGACAAAAGTGAAAAATTCTGAATCAGGCAACTGAAAATTACCCCTGGGAAAACCCCCAGACCCATGAGAATGAGACAAAACAAGGAAATTAGAGTATTTTTTTCTTTCCCAGCAAGTTATAGTTAATCACTGATCTTAGAATAGGTATATATATTTTAATTTTGGCCGTCCAAATCAAGGTCTCTATTGAAAGTATCTTGGCTCGTCAAATACATGATACCGATGGCCGCGAACACCCTGACCGCGGAAGATCGATGGAAACCTCAGCTTCTCGGGTACTTCGGCCTCATCAATACGTGTATTGGAATAATCAGGCTTCTGTCCAACAACAAATTTTCCCACCTGAAGTTCGGTATCAGTGATAGTCGAGCGTGATACACGAGCGTAACCAGTACGCTTGATATCCTTGTAGAGAATGTACTCGCACCAGCGATCCCAATCGCTAGGATCAATGTCATGCATACCACTAAACTCAGATACCCAAGTATTATAGTTGCCTTCTTTAGGTTTAGTTACCAAATAAGATAACAAAATAGCAGGGCGAGGAGTATCATGCATTAGCTCTGTAACGTATTTAGTTTGTAAACGACGGTCTTCCGGATCTTCTTCTTGACCAGAATGGAAAACAAACACATCAACAAACTCGCCAAAAACGTCCAAGGTGGCGTGGATAGCGGGAGCAAGTTCACCAACAGGCGAAGGAGTCAGGTGGTGAGTAGAGTTAACAATAGGGAATCGAGAAAGAAGAGCAGCTCCCCAAGTATGCTTATTACCACCAGGACCATAGTCGGCATAAAATCCAAGTTCTTCAGCCATTCTCTGGGTCATATCACGGTGGCCACCAATGACTCGTTGCGTGTCGCTCTCCAACAATCCAATAACATCAAGCTCCATTTCATCAATAAGAGACATCATACGAGTTTCCGACGCCCACATATCATTATCAAGACCAAAGTGAATAGTCCAAATACCAGCAGTCATTGATTTTACTTCAGGGTGGCGAGGAGCAGGTGTGACGTGCTGCAACCGTTGGACAGTTACAAGTGTGCCGAGAGCAAGCACAACAGTAAGAGCGCCAACTACAAGGCGAGTAACTTTACCAGCAAACTCGGTGGCAGCAGTCGTGGCGTCCTTGAGTGCCTTGGGACGCAGAGTCTGTTTGCGGGCATTCCATACTCCGGCAGCAACTGCAAGAGTGTTGATACTCATGATCAGCCAAGTACGTTCGCGAAGAGCAGGTCCACCAGGAACAAATGCATAGGCGACAGTCCAGGTCTCTCCAAGGATAAATAAAACAATAACAAAGAAAGCTGTTCCAAATGACTTCCAACTGGAATAGCGACCAGCTGTTTCCAACAAAGCGGGTGTAACAGCAGAAAGCCATGTAACCAACACAAGACCACCAAAGAATCCAGTCCAATGTTTGAAGTTTTGTACGATAACAAAACTGGTGCAGCCAGCGACCACGAGGCGGTTACTGAGCGCAAGCTTGGGGCGACTTACACCAATGTATAAGCCCAAGGCCACTGCAACCAGAGTGATTAGACCATGTGGCAATGGTGTTGGCCCACGAACGGGATAACCTTCCCAAACCCAGAGAGGCAGCGAGGATGTATCGCTAACCCACGTCTCCAATGCAAAGATAAGAGCACCAGCACCAAGACCAGAAATCACAGAAGAACCAGATGGGGCAGTTGTTGGAGTAATTGCGGTCTTAGAGTTGGTAGAAGTAGCAGTAAGCAAAGAGGCGGCGATGGAGAAAGCCAATCCCCATGCATTGAGGCCACCATTGGTGTCATTCATAACCGGCCAAAGGGGGTTGTTAGTCCACAACCACATTTTAGCAACAGCAGAAAGCATAAGTCCAACGATAAAGGCAGCACCTTGGTAACCAGCAACGGGACGGATCTGATTAAAAGTGGTAGCAACACTAATAGCACCGCATCCACAGGCAAATGCAACCCAGCAAACACGGTCAGTAGGCTTTTTGCACCAGTATGCTGCAATTCCAACTGCTGTACCCAAGTAACTAATTTGAGGGAACTTGATAAGGAGGTTGTTCACTGGGGCAATAGCCAAAAGAACAGGGGCAATAATGGCCAACAAAAGAGCTTCGTAACCAGAAATTCCCATGTACCACAACGGGAAATACCAAATAAGAACTCCCAAGCTAGTGAAAACAGACCACCATACAAACCAGTTGAAAGAAGCGATAACAAATCCGATGGTGGACGGGCCCTTTCTATCGATTTTGAGCACTGTCTTTTTTAGAACGACACCCTTTTCATCTTCGAAAACAACCTCGAGATTGCCAAATGTATAAACCGTAAGGTGGTCAAACGCGATATCGAGTACAATCAAAGACCATTCAAAGAATGCATACGTAGTATAGGAGCCAGCGACTCTGTGTACTTTATGCTGAATGAAGAAATAAACCAAAGGCACAATCATAGCAAAAAAAGCAGAACCAACATAAAACCGTTTAGCACGGACCTCAGAACCTTTTGGCGACAAGATAGTGTTGAGCACTGTCCAGGGCAAAGTAAGGATGATATAGGAAATCATAAAGATGTCATGCCAATCGTGGTCATCAGTAGAAGTGACATACGTCCAACCACCACAAGTTAAAGTACGCAGAGTACCAACAATAAGCATTGCCATGGGCAGGCGTGAGTTTGCACGGTTTGTGAGAATAAAGTTGATAATTGCCAACAAAAAGCGCGGGCCACTGGTCATAGCAATAAGAATTTGATAAACAGAACGCTCAGGGTATCTGTCACCAATGGTAGCACTGACACTAGGGAACCATTCGTCGGGGTAGCCATAATGTTCGTTTTGGACGATCTTCTCGTAGTGAAGAGCACATCCTACAATCAAAGCAGCAATGAAGGCACTTGAAGCAAAGAATGTATGCAGATACGAGATCCACACGCAGTTAAAAGTAAATACTTTAGTTTCTTTATCCTTCATTCGCGGGGTTACCTCACGGCTGACAGAAAGTGCTGACACGCGATTTATATGTAGCATGGCATGACGCGTCCCGAGGCGGCAGGGGCAGGTGGGGGTGGGTATTGGAGAAGGCCCGTGGTGTTTTGCTTGTTCGTAACTGCGCAATGTTTAGTGTAAAAATTCATTATATAGCTCTATAAGCCGTAATAGCTACCTAGCTAACTCCACGGTAAGTGAGTACAACAACGGGAGCGATCTCGAATGCAGGGGTATTCAAGAGGCGGGCAAATATTCAATATTTAGATTTCATTTATCACTTAATATTGACTGTCTAAGCTTTACTACCTATTTCACGGTCTCCTGCTCGGAACTAAGCGCTTCATGGCGAAGCTTGGAGTTAGGGTCAAAGAATGGTCGCTCCCCAATACCGACAGTGCGGATACCAGTACGAATAGTATTAGGTTGGTCAAATAAGTCGTTTATAGCAGTATGATAAGCACTGCGGTTATCCCAGATAGCAAGGTCGCCCTTATCCCACTTGTAGCGAACCTGGATTTCAGGGCTGGACACCAAAACGCGGGCGATGTAGTCTTTGATAATAGTAGATTCAGAAGGGGATAACCCGACAAACTTGTTAAAGTGTTCGCCAATTGCAAAGACGGATTTCCAACCAGTAACGGGATTAGTACGGACCACAGGGTGATAGGCGATCAATTCATCTCCGACGTTCTCGGGAGCACCGCGAGGAGCATTGTAGAAAGGAGCACCAGCCGAATCAGTAACTTCCTTGAAAAATGGTTGAGAGTATTCACCCACAAGTGTTTCCAAAAACGCCAGGAAGGGAGGAGACAGGCGCTCTGCCAGAGCGTAGCCCGACGCCCACAAAGTGTCACCACCAGAGCCACCAACAGCACCACCACCAGGTTTGGCAAGATCTTCATCTGTTGCGGATCCACTAGGACTTTCAACAATACGCAAACTTGTATAGTCCGATGGAACAGGCTCAAAAGTAATATCACTATGCCACCCGGTCTTGAAAGTGTCTCTTGAAAAAGGAGATTGAGCAATTTTTATACTCGGAACCTTTTCACTTTTGCTCTCTTGCTGATAAAAATTCTTTTTAATCTTCACGGAGCTAATCAAACTAATTTCAGGGTCAATCTTGTCGCCATCGAGCAGTCCACCAGTCAATGTAACAGGATGTCTATGTAACCCACTAGTTTTTGGCTTTCCAGCAGCTAGACCAAGCTTGTTAATAAGATCCTTTTGCTGCTTAGCGCTAAGATTGTGCTGGTCTTTGAAGAATACAACACCCCTCTCAGCAATGGTGATAGCAAGATCCTCAAGCAGTTCTTCATTGGCAAGAACATCAACTAGATCAATATCATGATAGATACGACCAATGTTAGGTGTCTGCTCAGTATACTTGTACTCTTCATCGAGAATACCGGACTTCTTCTTTGGTTTATACCGAGCCAAGTTTGAAGGGCCTTTGCGTTCAGTGTCATGCGCTAAAGGAGGCGGACCGCTAACACGAAGATCTTCGGGCTGGACGTTGAATGCCTCAGATTTGTTAGCATCAAAGAAGATATAATTCAAGAACGCCTCGTCAATCTTACGAGGGACGCTGCGAGCAGGAGTTGCGGCGGGAGTGACTACTTCAACGGTAGCCATTACTACAACTGATAGCTACAATTCATGAAATCTCTGATCTTAAGTACCCCTGAATTGTGCAATATGCAGAATATCTCCGCTAATGCACGTGACATGTTGCTGTGCATCCATGCAAAATGCGTGCATACTGTCTACTAACATCACGCGGGTTCAAACAAACAATAGGTAGGAAACGTATTGAAATCATTCACTTATAGAAATATTCCTTCGCTCTGAAGGGCACGCTTCTTCGTGCAGTGATATGATGTACCTTCAAGGCGGTTACGTGCATCGAGGTCGCTGGATTCGTGAATCGTTGGTGATATTGCGTGAGAGTATCCATTATTATACGGGCAGATGACGATTTTGCTCTTGTACGCTGTGAAAGGGTATAGCACAATTTCTTTTTTCGCTGTACCTTCATTCCACCACTGGTTTACTGATAGGCAGTTTGTCGAGTATTTCAATTATTTAGCTCAAACCAGCTGCTTTTCCGTCGGTATCGATTTATTAAGGCAAATTCCCCAGAAAGTAGTTATTATCGGTGTCTGGTAGATGTTCCATGATACTACGTCAACGTTACTTCGAAGATTGTTTGGCCAATTGTTTTCGACTTTCGCGTTGGCAAAGGAAGCAACATCTCATAACATACGCCAATGCCTAAAAATAACCATTTGCCACTTGAAGCGGGTATACTTGAGCTACAAATTATCGAATAATCTGTTTCTATTTTAACAGAAGCAAAATATCAGCATAGAGTCGGTGAACGTCCAATGTGTATATGAGAGGATCACTGGGATAGGAAACATGCTTAGCAAGATACATTGGTAGATTATAACTGCATCTTGAGCTTTTACGAATTATTTTTAAATTCATTGACTCAACAGGACTATATAATTCAATTATATATCACTGTTTGCAGCGGTCTCGCACTACGTCCAACTTTACTTCCCTGTAATATATACATACTCATCGATCCTTTTAACTCCTTTGGATGATTTATTCACAAGCGAAAAAGCCCCTGTTTCTGCTCAAGACTCGCCATTCTATGCTCGCTCTACACGTCACATACCAGAAGCCTAAAGATATTTAGACGCTACATGTGGGAATAAATTGCATATCAAGATTTAGATACATTTCAAAGCTAAGTTACGTGATACACGCGCATTGAAGAGCTGTTATGGCCTTTTCTGCATCTATGCCTGTAAATGTTCTGCCAGCAAGCTGTAAAGTCTCATAAAGTTCCATAATAACATTCCCGATATCTCTCATACTATATTGTAAGGTTTTGACGCTATTTTTTATATTTTGTTCACTTTGGTTGGCCTAATCAGCTTAAATTCACAGCAAAGGGCTATACCCATGCTACTCAATACCATTGTTGATTGCAAGGTATCAAGAACACTGTGCAACACCTAACTTAGCATAGATATATTCTAGGCTCAGCAATTTGCAAATATCGTCCCAAAACATAGCAAATATCGAAGTTGCATATTCATGCGGCCTCAAATGTCACGTGATTTCCGTCTGCGCACGTAAACGATTAGTCATTTTTTTCTCACGTGCCAGCCCGGATGGCCAAGTTGGTAAGGCGCAGCACTAGTAATGCTGAGATCATCAGTTCGAATCTGGTTTCGGGCAACTTTTTTGTACTTTTTGTAAATGCACCTGCAGCGCGTTAGCAATATAGCAACGTTACGTGCATATGGGCGACAGTGGCCTGTTTTTTTGTCTTTATTTCTTATATTTTTATGCTAATGTGTTAATTATCGAAAACTAATACCCCAACCCAAAATGTTAGACCCACAGCACCACCCCTCCCGCTGGATAATTAGACACTTGGTGTCTTACCACACGCACGACGTACCCACACTTATAGAACTAAAACATGAGCCTTGAAGACCTGATTCCCGTAGTCAACAAGCTACAAGATCTGGTGTTTAATACGATTGGTTTGGACTCGTTAGACTTGCCACAAGTCGTTGTTGTCGGCAGTCAAAGTAGTGGAAAATCCAGTGTTTTGGAAAACATTGTGGGTAAGGACTTTTTGCCCCGCGGAACTGGCATTGTGACGCGCCGGCCATTGATTTTGCAACTTGTCAACAGCCCCGGAAGTCAAGAGTATGGCGAATTCTTGCACATCCCCAACCGCAAGTTTTATAGCTTTGATGATATCCGTGAAGAGATCGAAAATGAGACGCACCGCATCGCCGGTAATAATAAAGGTATCAATAAGTTGCCAATTAATCTCAAGATTTTCTCTCCTCATGTGCTAAATTTGACCCTTGTGGATCTTCCCGGTGTAACTAAAGTTCCGATCGGCGACCAGCCAACTGATATTGAGAAGCAAACAAAGAATCTTGTTCTTGAATACATCTCCAAGCCAAATTCATTGATTCTGGCGGTAACTCCAGCTAACCAGGATCTTGTCAACAGTGAGTCTTTGAAGCTTGCTCGCCAGATGGACCCACAATCCAAGCGTACGATTGGCGTATTGACCAAGCTTGATTTGATGGACAAGGGTACAAATGCTCTTGATATACTTAATGGCACAGTTTACCCCCTTAAACTAGGCTTTATTGGTGTTGTCAACCGATCTCAGCAAGATATTCAAGATTCGAAATCTCTTGATGATTCTCTAGCTGAAGAGCGCCGGTTCTTTTCGCAACACCCTGCATACCGTGCTATCTCGCATAAATGTGGTACTGCGTACCTGGCGAAATTATTAAATCAGACGCTTATGACCCACATTCGCGACCGGTTGCCCGATATCAAGGCGAGACTCAATACATTGATTGGTCAAACCGAACAAGAGCTTGCAACATTTGGCTCCGGCCAAATATTTGACGAAGCCTCGAGGGGTCCACTTGTGTTACGACTCATGACTCGATTTGCTTCATCATTTGTGGAATCCATTGATGGTACATCGCCCGAAATCTCTGTGAAAGAACTGTGTGGAGGTGCTCGTATCTATTACATTTTTAATGACGTGTTTGCCAAGAGCCTCGCCTCTGTCGACCCCATTTCTACTTTGAGCTATCACGATGTTTTGACAGCCATCCGCAATTCCACTGGCCCTCGTGCTTCTCTCTTTGTACCCGAGCTCGCATTTGATTTGCTCGTTAAGCCACAGATTAGATTGCTTGAAGGTCCTGCCCATAGGTGTGTGGAGCTTGTCTATGAGGAATTAATGAAAATTTGTCACAACTGCGGGCACCAAGAACTAGAACGTTTCCCCCGTCTATCTGCGCGCCTCATTGAAACAGTGTCCCAGCTTCTCAATGAACGCCTTGGACCTACAAGCTCATATATCTCGTCGCTCATCGATATTCAACGCGCCTATATCAATACCAACCACCCCAACTTCATGGCACCGGCAACAGCTATGGCTCTTGCTGTCGAAGAACAAAAGAATATGCAGAAAAAGAGTGGCAGTGGTATCGTTGCCGCATTGGAGGAGCTTCATGTCGAGGAACGAAATGCCCCGCCAAAGCAGTCTTCTCCCAACTCGGGAACTTCACCAAGACCTTCAGTGGCGAAGGACAGCAGTGCCATCATCGATTCTGAAACCAGTGAAGATGAGCAACCTGGCCCCGAGAAGGAAGATTTCCTAAATTATTTCTTTGGTAACAACACCACTCGTGATCAGGGCCCTCTGCCAGCTGCCACTTCTGGCCCCGATCCTGCCCTCCAGGCTAAACACTATGAACGTCTACAAGCTGAGGCACAGGAATTGAGTGCACGTGAACGCCTTGAATGTGATTTGATTCTTAAGCTGATTGTGTCATATTTCGGTATTGTTCGCGAGACTATCTGCGATCAAGTTCCTAAAGCAGTAATGCACTTGTTGGTAAACCACACAAAGGAAATTGCTCAGAACCGTTTGGTTACCGATTTGTACAAGGACTCTTTGTTTGATGAGCTTTTGTACGAGGACCAATCGATTGTTGAGGAGCGCACCAAGTGCCAAGAAACGCTCGATACGTACAAAAAAGCAGCCAAGGTTATTAACGACGTTATTTAGTCTTCCTTTGTGTTGTCTGGGTGCCATACGTGCGTGACGCGTTTGTGTATTTGTGTATGTATATGCTGTCGATTTCTGTCGGCATTTTATCTTTATGTAGCGTATTTTCTTAATTGCGTTAAAGTCTGTTTTGTCTGCTATTTTACAAGGTCTTGCATCTCTGTGCCGCACCTTATAGTGCTATTGAACGCATCAATATCGGTATAGGTTCCCTTGAACCAACGAGACCCACTTGTGCTGTCGAACTCTCGCCGAGCATGAAGTGCCCTACGGTTATAAAAAATAATACATGTCCCAGGCTCCATTCGGAACTGGATTTGGTTCTCAGGGGCTTCGACAAACCGCTCAAATGCTTGTAACCCACGTACAAATGCATCAAACGTTGTATTGTCAATCCCATTCACGGCATCTAGTGGAGCCTGGAATGGAGGAGAGTAGTTGAGGTGATCGATTTCGCCCGTATAAGGATCTGTAACAATTACAGACCGCATCTGAAAATAGTGTTGTCCATCATTGACATAGTGGTAGCTAAGAGGCACAGTGCAAAGCGCGTTGTAGGCATCTTGGTCAGTGTCGCGGATATGAAGGGCTGCCGCGTACGAATCGGCAAAGTAGGATTCACCACCAGTGACACTATTCTCTATGACATGCAGTAGCTGGATTCCTGGTGGGCTTTCATAGTATAAAAGATCCATATGCAGTGGTAAGAACGCACTTGTATATGCAACATTGCGAGCCTGCTTGACGCTCTTGACGTTCCATGACGTACCGTAAAAAGTCGTCTTAGGGTAATTGCCAATAATTGTCGCCAACTGCTCAACCGTTGGTCGTTTCTTGTCATGCGATTCTCCATCGGGGATGTCGGTGACTTGAAGGATTCCATATTGTGCAAGGTTGGTAACAGCGTTGAAGAACTCGGGCGTTTTATTCATATAGTCCTCAAAGGAGACCTTCTGGATATGGGCAGAATCTCTGGTCCAGCTAATCCATTTTTGGGGTTTACAGCGGTACTTCAGTGAAGCGTCCAATGAAGCATAACGCCCGAGCCATTGTCTATCAAATGACGATAAATGCCCATCAGACCAGCGAATTACAAGGTTGTTGTTATTTATTTGAGCCGAAAGGGGGGTAGAATTGGCAATCTGCGGTGTAGTGAATGTTTTTTGCCGTGTTGAGGTGTCGACAGCTCCGTTCGAGAAGCAGCCGTCTCTAAGAAATAAGGGACGAAACTTTACAGGCGATTTAGCCAAACCCGCAATAACAATCTCTTGGGCATTCCATGTACAAACACTCCATGTCTTGTTACCCCACATGTCAGCGTCCTGCAGCTAGTTCTTCCTCGGCGAACCTTACACTTCATAGGTGCGTCGTGCAGGTCACCTGTTCAAAGGATGCGCAATTAGCCATGCGCATAAATGGCCATTGCAGGTAATCTAAAATTCAGATATACAAACAATTGCCTAAAATATACGCACAAAATGGGCTTTATCTGCCCTAGTACTGTTTTAAGTCTGAGTGCACTACTCACCTCGTTCTGCCCAGTTTGGTTCTCATCATACGCTTCCTATATACCATGTGTAGTAGATGCATTCAGAAAACACTAGAGGAGTTCATGGCACTTGCGCGCGATAATTTAAATGAGAATGGCTGCCTAAAACTAACTCTACCGAGTGTATATTTTTGTTCGAATACGCCCCAGTTTGCCCTCAATTTACGTCCGCGCATTTCAGGTCGGATGCTCCAATTCCCCGGTAAATCGTTTGCTGCATCACAGTCAGTAGTCATAATCCTGAGGGTGATTAGTTTGATCCTTGAGAACATGGAGTTTCAGGTTAACATAACTACGCGCGACATCTACTACCAGGATGTTGAGCTGTTCAAAACTCAAGGGCGGGTTGCTCGAGCAATTGAGTATATCTGCGCAAAAATGGGCGTTCCCCGATCACTATTGAATATTATACCCGCGCAAAGGGGACTCATTGTTGCCGATCTTACCATTATTCTTCAGGATCCTCAACAGGAAAATAAACCGGTTACGACTATTTATAGATCATCAGGGCCATCCCTAATCCCTGTGGGGCGTGAAATACAGGATATTATACATTCAAATCCTAGCAATATGCCCAAATACATCTTGATTGTTGAAAAGGAAGGAGTATTTACGCACCTACATTCGGTGTTAACCGAAGCAATTATCATAACAGGAAAAGGGTTCCCCGACCACTATACACGCAAATTCTTGCATTCTTTGTACAGAAAATTTCCTAATCTACCAATATATGGCCTTGTGGATAGCGATGTTCACGGAATCCAAATTCTTCGTACCTACCAAGATTCGGGTAACAATACGCTCGAGTTCCACTACCCTGTTCACAGTATCCAGTTTCTAGGAGTGAGCATCCTCGACTATAATGATGGATGGGTCGATATTACCTCAAGGGAGCGAAAACTGATTATGTGCATGTTTAAAAAGGACTGGATTCTCGATCAGAAGCATACGACCTGGAAAGCCGAGATTCAGCGGCAGATATTCATGGGTAAGAAAGCCGAAATGAATATTCTTGATCGAAATCACTTGACGAGGCTTGTCGATTATGTTAGGGCTCGTGTCTCGTTGGCAACGTCTGAACGACCGCGAGCCCTGCGGGCAATTGAAAACATAGACCATGTCAATTTTAAGCACCACGGCAAAGCGTCCAAACCTAAATCCATGCAATCCTCGCAGAGTTCGTTACGTCAATCCGCGCGTCTTAAAGTCAATCGTCAACTCGCTAATGCCTGAGTATGAGCTGTTCTTTGTAAAGAGCCTAAAGGCATGGGGCGGTGGCCGTTAATTTTTCTGTTTTTTTCTAACCAGACTGCCTTGTAGCATATTTATTTCGCGCTTGGGCTTTACAACTGCTACTGGGGCCGTTTTGCTAGGTACCCACTTGCCTTGAATCTCTTGACCCTCAGGTAAATGGCTCTCAAGGTTCTCACTAGACTCCTTTGCAGCCTCAAGTGTGCTATAGTTTCCACTCATAATTAATTGTTTCAGCTTAGTATTCTCCTTGTACCCAAATGATGGTATCGAAGTGGGAGTGTAGGTTTTGATACGGTCTGCCTCAACACCAATAAATCCAAGTCGCGCATTAATATTACATTCCTGTCTGTCAGCCAACTCGAACCAAAACTGTTTGCAATTGACGCGTTTAGCTCGGTTTGTGGCGACAATATCGTTCAAGAACCTTGTTTTAGGGTCATCATCAAACCGTGGGATACACCGTACAGCCCAAGTATTATCTTTCGAAAAAATATCGCCTGGCTTCCAGCAGTTACTATTTTCGGGCAAGAAGCCCTCAGTTTCATGGTCACTGATGCCGGGAATATGTAGCCTTCCTTTGGGGTTCTCAAGCTCGTCAAACACCAAGTTGAGAGTCGAGACCCACCATTTAATTAATTGCGAGTCATTAAGAGCATGCTTTGCGGGATTTTCTTTGCTTTGAATAAAAAGATACTCGCTCTGTGCTTTTGCACTCAGACAAATGCGTACTGGTTTATGACCAGGGAGGGTAGTAAGTGTTTTCTTGAGCATTGACGCGACAAGATGTTTTGTATTGAGTCGATCAACATATCCCGAAGTATCTGCTTTGGCTACAAACAATGTTGTATGCAAATTACTTTCATAAACCCAAAGTTCAAGTGCCAATGCAAAAACGTGCTTTTTTAGCAAGTATGTGTGGATGGATAGTTTATCAAGACTATCATTTTTCCTTGTAAATACGAGCCTACGGGTTCGTTTAGGTGTTGATCTCCATGACCAAAGCTTCCACTTCCCTTCGGGCAGTATATCTTGCATGATGACAAAATATCAGAATGAGCGGTTAATTGACCCTGATGGACCATGAAAGTTACTACAAACGTCTCTTAAAAATGATCTAGCACTCGCAGTAAAATTGTCCGTGTTTTGCTGTAAAGAAAATAGTGCCAAGTCCAGTACGAAATATGATGCATATTTATGTATAATAACTATATAGCTTTGGCCCAATTCATTACGCCGAGGCAGGTACATTAACCCGCTCGCGAGGATATTCATCTTGTTGGTACTCACTGGGCAAAAACAAAAGACGTTCGGGGGTACCACCAGTCAGAACGCACATTCTAATGACACCACCAGAACTACCGTCCCATCTAATTGCTTGGGCCAAGCTCATTTTAACAAAGTTAACGGCCTCTTCCTTGGTAAAATCGGGCTTCCAGTGCTTGTTACAGAGACCGTAAATGTATGTGGAGCCTGAACCGGCGATTGCATAGTCCTGCTTGTGCATAGATCCGCCAAGGGGAATACTGTAGATTTCACCACCAGTACGGTCATCCCAACCGGCAACAATAAGACCAGCACTAAGGTGGTTCTTGTTGTTGTACGCAAGCTCCCGGAACAGGGCTGCGGCAGTGTGGGCTCTAGGTGGGCGCTCAAACTCGGCGGAATATTGCTGGAGATGGTAGGCAACAATATCAGCTAGAGCTTGTGTGTCTGCAGCAGATCCACTACGGCAGCACCAGATCTGGTCGTGGACTTGTGTCAGTTTGTCGGTGACGCGATTGGCGACCATTGCGCCCATGGATGTACGGGAATCCGCGCCGAGGATAATTCCGCCGTTGAATTTGATGGCCATGATAGACGTTCCGAGGTCCATCTCGCCCTTTTTGACGGCGCTAATGGGGGACATGAGTGGCGATGTGAAGTGTGCGTATGAGGTAATACACGACTCGATATAAGGTAATGGGGGCGGTGGTGGCGTCCAAGTGTAGCCCTCATGAGCACCAGAAACAAGATTCTGAGCCCTGAATGGCTAAATTAGATTTAGTAGATTATCATTAGTTTTATCTTACTTATTATACCAACTTTTGACCTTGTAAATTGTTTGAAAAAGTGCCCCCTAGCGCTAGCACTTTTATTTCGCTATAGGGGGCAGCTAACGACGAACCTGTCATCATGCATCTACCTACTTTTAGTGCTACTTGGGGACCCCCAGACAAGCCATCTGCTACACTGCGGTTTGGAGATGCCCCATATGCACCATTCTCAAAGGGAGACAAACTCGGAAAAGTTGCCGATTGGGCTCAAGACTCGGCTAAAGTCGCCGATCCCAAGCGTACGGGTGGCCGCGGATACCGGGACCCTTACCATGCCTACGGTGCATCTGCGTCTTCGTTTTTCATTACTGACACTCCAGAGACGGCAGTAAACTTTAGTATTGTCGACAAACAGGCACCAAAGGCCACTAAACAGACATCCTCAACGGTGCTGAAGCGTCGTGGCAACAATGCGCCCGCACTGCGAACTACTGCGAGCCGTAATAAACCAGACACTCCCGCTCCAGCATTCAAGGGCAGCCGTAGCGGTCGTCCTGCGTGGCAACAGCCCGAGAAAAAGCATCGCGAGCCAAGCATCGCCATTGGCGCCGACTGGAAGCTCATTCGCACAAACAACTTCTCGGAGTTAGCAAAGCTTCACTATACGGTTGAACGTCCCCAGGTTCTCCTCAGAGCTGGTCGTGTACACCAGTTTGACAAGAGTACTGAGGCACTTAAAGAGCCGCGAAAACTGCAGGAAGCAACTGGCGCCGTTTACAATGTTACGCCCAGTGATGATCCTATCGTTGAAAAACTAGCATTGCAGAATAAAGGTCAAGTCTATGCTTCGGATAAGATCTTATCTACTCTCATGTGTGCGGCCCGTACCACCCTTCCTTGGGAGATTCTCGTGTCGAAGCACAAGAATGGTGATATCTTCTTCGATAAACGCCACGATGGACCACTTGATTTTATGACAGTTAATGAGAACAGCTCGAACCCTCCCTGTGAGACAGCTGAGATGAAGATTAACACCCCTCGTGAGCTTGGCATCGAAGCAACCTACCTCAATATCAAGTTTTGCTCACAAGCTATAACTGCTCAATCGACCAAATTCGAAGAGCCCAGTCCTTTCTCTGACGATGGTGACGAAGAGGTACTTCCTCGTGGCTACATTTATAGTCGCTTCAATATCGAGAACGACTCCACTAAAGAGCCACTGTGGCTTGTAGTGCGGTCTGAGGTCGATGCACTTAATGACGATGGTTCGTACGACGTATTGCGAGCTCTCAATGAGTACCAATCTCCCTTGGAGTGGAAAGACGGATGGGCAAACCGCCGTGGTGCCATAATCGCCAGCGAAATGAAAAACAACTTGGGCAAGTTGTCGCAATGGACAACACAAACATATTTGGCGGGTGCTAGCCACCTCAAGCTTGGATTTGTGGCGCGTATTGCGGCTAAGGATAGGACTCAGCATGAATTAGTTGGTGTTCAGAACCGTGACCCCCTGACTTTTGCCAAAGAACTGAACCTAAACTTTGAAAATGGCTGGGGAATCATCCGTTCGCTAATTAATATATTTAATGACTCCGAAGAAGGGCGTTATGTGTTGCTGCGCGACCCCAATGCTCCTGCATTGCAGATATATAAACTGCCAAATGGTACGTTGATTGAGTAGCGGGATTCAGAGTCGAAAAATGGCGCCATCAGCCTTGAATTGCATGGTGAAAAATATAAATGGAGATTGTTTTCTTTTTTTTTTCAAGATATTCCATATTCTGTATTAAATCTTGTACTATTAAACTGTATATACTGAAGCGTAGCCATATCAAGCGTTTAAGCACCATTTGAACCTTGAAAATGGCGTCGCTGAAATGGTTGACGCGTTTTAGTGCGAGGAACACACTCAATTTATCGTAAAAAACTTGAGATCCTCTCCCTGGCAGGTTGTCAACTGACTCGCTGACAATGGTGCGGCATTTCACGTCGTATGCACCAGACAGCACGTCCTCTGGCGGCACAGATACGTCTGACGGTGAATCTATTATTAGTTTAGACGACTATAAACTACAGACAGCGGCTCAAACCACCGATTGGGAAGCACTTGCGCTAATCTGTGCTGAGCTCGATAAACCAGGCGGTCCACAGCGGTTTAACCCCTATGACTATGTGAATGCGCTTGAAGTACTCAGTATTGGTCCAAACACCATCTGGTTTGCTGTATATAAGGACTTAGGCGCTCTGAAACTCCGAGAGCCACAGTATTCTTGGTCCAAGCTTCTCGGCAACTATAAACGCCTCAATGCAATGGATACGCTATTCAAGCGATTTGTTGCGACGCAAAAGGCTGCTATGTTCACTCAGTGGCGTCATCTCTCGTCACAAATTAATATATTCATGGCAACTTGCTATGAGTTCGAAAACAATTTTGTTGTTTACCCGGGGTTACAAAAATTACAGCGCGTTGCAAATAGTCTTGAAAATGAATTCCAATTGCTCAGAACAAAGTTTGCCTTGCAGGCGTTGGTAACACAGACAAAAGCGATTGGGGATCGGATCCATGGCTACAATCAGAAGAGCACCGCGCTATCTCGAAGATTCACGGCTGAAAATACTATGCGCCGCCTTAAAACTCATTCCAATGCTACGTCGATGGTGCTATCTCGAACTCGAGCTATAGTTATGATGCCTATCTTCAATTACTGGTGGTTAAGATGTGAGTGCGTTCAGCTCACGCACGAGCTGAGCAAAGTCACCTTAAATACTAGATTAGCCAGCTGGAGACGAAGGGCACTGTATATTCGAGAGCTGGATCTTAAGGCTGAAGAGGTTAGCCGCACTCATACGTTCACATCCATTCTCAGACGCATGGCACGCCGCAGCTCTACGATTGAAGTGTCGCTCGCTCTCTCCCGCATTGACGTAGTCAACCATGTTGTTTTATGCTGGAAGACTCAAAAAGATTACGAGCTTATGGCTCGAAATCTGCAAATAAACTCTGCTCGCTGCCAAGCTAAACGATTTCTAGCCATTTGCCGATTGCAAACTAATAACCTACTCCAAAAAGCCAACAATGCAGAACAATCCGTAGTGCTGCGTCAAAATAACTTTCTAAAGCTCATATTTCGCGTGTGGCGACTCTCATTATGGAGCACAGTCTTCTCCAATTCATGGATGGTTGACAAGATTACGATGCTTTTGAGGCAATGGAAGCTGGCATGTTACTCTGAAATTTATTCCCAATACAGGGCTACCATTGTGGCAGGCCGAGTCATCGAAAGCTGGAAAGAAGTAGCTGTTGATCTAATAAAAAGGACACAACTGGTATTGGCCAAAGACCATTACCCACGACTTGCATATAAAACTCTTCACATCCTTCGTCGTGTGGTTGCGCGTGCTGCCGAAAATGAGGATCGTGCAAACCTATTGACACGCCAGTTTGATACAGAAATGGCCATGCATCGGGCTGTAGAAATAGTGAGAAAAATCCGGGCCCTGGAGGAGAAAGCCCACATATTACGACTTAAAGACGTTCATAAACAGCTTTTTGTGCGGTTGCGGAAGGCTGCAGAAAAGCGTCGTATTGAGTTGCTGGAGATTCAGTGTTTAGAGTTTGAGGCTGCTAAGAGACACAAGATGCTCGCTGCGTACTTAAACAGGATGCACTCAAGTGCTAAGAGTGTGTATACACGTGAGAAAAGAGTCTCTGATAATCTCAAACGTTTCTACTTGGAGTATTTTGTTGTACAGTATAATTGGCTTGCGGAGTGCGAAGTTAAGGCCAAAAAAGTCGAATCATTGCATCTTTCACAGCTCTGGTTCTATAAATGGCGGGAAGCAGTGGAAAATAAAGTTAGACTCGCGGGGCAGGCCGAGCTTTGGTCTGATATTCTTGGTGTCGAGCTTCAAGAATCGGCGATGCGACATTGGAGGTCGCGAGTGATGCGTTATAAATCGCGCGAGATCGAAGCAATTGAACTCCAACGCCGTAACGTGTTGCAATATAGAAAACGTATTTGGTACCACTGGTTCCATCATGCGGTTGGACCCACACAGCCCATGACGCCTCGATCTGCACGTCGTTTGCCGCCTTCAACTTTACGAAAATACATTGATCAGGCTTCGAAGCGGCCGGAAACTACACCATTTAGTACACCAACGAAAGTAAATCGCCAGCTAGAGTTCCAGCGGCCATTGACACGATAATTATTGATGTTTATTTATTTAACTAGTATACACGTCTTACATCTTGCAGACACTTTAATTGTAACCCCGCGCCATGTTTATGGCAATAATAAAAGGACCTCAATGGAAGCCCACAGAACCCTGCAGAGGAATCTTGTAAATCCTATCTGGGACCCACTATAAGTTAAAGGACCCTTACAAATCATATAGAAACATCGAAATGCTGCAAATAGAACACAATTTCCGCACCTTTAAAGCGGAAACTATACCTGGAACTCTTTTAGTGTCTGTGAAAGATAGTGCTTGTAGTAAATTTGGTCTCGATCACCTCGAATATGGCCTTTCATATCGAGGAAAGCCTCTTGACCTCACATCACCCCTACGGTTCACTGGCCTTGTAAATGGCGCGAAATTGACGCTTGAGAAGGTCAAAGTAGCGCAATCAGCACGGATCAAGCTGAGACATATGGGCGGTGACTTTGTGGGATCTTTTGAGCTCACGAGTACGCTACAACAGGTCCTTGAGATGGCCAATGCCACCGGTGTGGTCTATTTAGGAGATCAAGAGGTTCCTAGTACTAAGACTCTGCTTGAAATTGGTGTAAATGGGTCCGCTGTCTTTTCAGTTAGACCACACACGCAGAAAACTGCGCCTAGTGCCCAGGCACCAGCACCAACACAAACGCAATTCCAGACACGACCGCAGTCACCCACACAGGCGCAAACACTGGCGTCCGTACCACAGCCACATACTGCTTCGTCAATGACGGCCGACCGGTCCGCCGCCGTCAGCCTCAGTGGTACAGCTTCTGCGTCGTCTGGACCAGGTGAACCAACCGTGGCTCAGGCTAAATTGTACATGGAGCACTTAAGATCACAGGCAGCTCCGAAACCTCTAATTTTCAAAACCACTCAAGCGAGCATTAAGCTGGAGAAGCGGCTGGAAAGGGACATTCACATCCGGATCAGGTTGCCAGACATGTCGTCCGTTGAAGGAATTTTTAAGCCTCAAGAAACAGGAGAGCATGTTTTCGATTTTTTAAGGATGTATCTCGTCGATCCATCGCTAGATTTTTCTCTACACACAGTCCCACCTGGCTTTGAATTGCAACCAAAGATGGGCCTCGTGAACGATACCAACTTTGATTCTAGAGTACTGTTGCAAATGGTTACAACAGCAAAGGGACCATACTTGAATGATAGAGCCGTAAGTCTTTCGAAGGTGAAGCAGGCAAATGAGTCGAGTGGAAATGCAGCTGTGCCCCCACCGCCAACGACAAATAGCGGTGCTGGCACAGCTAGTGGATCGTCCAAATTTCCCAAAAAAGTGCCCAAATGGTTTAAACTAGGAAATAAATAGGATAAATAAATATTTTGGCCGAGCCGGGGTACGTGCAAGGCGACTATAATTGCTGGAGCACCCACTCACAATCAATATTTGCTGGACAAGCAGCGCGGAATACCTCTTGCCAATTATCAATTGAGATGGGTAGTTTTACAGGAGAAGAGAGTTTTTTCGGGCGTATCCGTTTGCCCCTTAAAATCAGCTTCAGCTCGTCAACAAAAGCTGGAGGGAGCTTGATGTGCTCGTCTTTTTGATAGTACTTGAGCCACTTGGCGACTGAGACAAAGTCATTATGAGCCACAAATGCCCGAAGAATTGCTCTCAAAATAGCAAATGATGTCATTCGAGATCGTGGTTCTAGGGCCTTTGCTTGTTGATGGGTAGGTAGTTGGCGCCACGCAGTAAGGATTTGGAGGTCATTATTTGGAGTGCATTCCAATACCATATCCACGAGTCCGCGAGGGCACAATGGGCATAGGGCAGACACGACTTGCGAGTTCAGGCAATTTCCGTATTTTATCTGCTCGATCATCAAGTCTATGTCATCGGTTCTTGACAGCTTTGAGAGAACCATGCACCAATCCTTGGGACACATTTTTGGGTACTGGGGGTTATAATTCATTTTCTCAACGAGTTTAAGAGCAAGGTCTTTGGTAGAGTGACGAAGAACTGTAATAAGATCACCAGGTAGTAATTGGACCTGCTGCACGATGCCGTCAAGGAGTGGCTCGATAACTGCAATGTTACCCAACAACAGTTGGGTCCATGGATGGTAGAGGTCGTCACTGTCCAATATAGATGGGTACTGTGTGATGAGCTTATTTATTGCTGTTACTAGGTTTCGCTGCTGGGAATCCAGTTTGGGTCGCGGCTCACTCTGAAGGCCAAAACTGGGAAGGTTTACTGGCAGGTTATAGAGCACCAAGAAATGGTAGATTTTGGCGATCTGTTTGGGGTCAGGCGCCTGCAACCGGCTGATCCATTTATTCACAGCACCAAGGTTGTTTGCTTCGGCGTAGGCAACTATAAACTGCACAGCAAGCTCGTCAGGAACAATCATGGAACTAGCGAGTAATTCTGCGGCCTGAAACTGTTGGGCTCGAAGATAGAGGCTAACAAGTACAGGGGCTGGCAGGTCATATCGTTTTGCAAGCTCAATGGCTCGGTAAGAGTTTGGCTTGAGCGCAATTGAGAGCGATTTTATGTAGGCATTGGCGAATTGTGGGGGCAGAGAGTCGAGCACGTTAGCTTTGTACGCGACATTACCCAGAATTCGGATTTGGAGGGGTGAAAGACGTTGGTGAGCCAGAGTTTGCAGAAATGGCAATAAATCCGGAGCCGGTGAAGGGTCAAGTTTCTCAAAATTTGCGACCGACTGCCAAAAGGAATCATCAAGATCACCGAGAGAGTAATGGGCCAAAAGTGCCGCAAGAGATTTATCAAACACCGACAGGCTTGGATCCTTTTCTATGCGCATGAGGTCTGCGATGGAAATGTACGGGAGTGGCGGTGTGTGCATAGGCACTGTGGACAATTTAGGCCTTTTACGGGTCCTGAGGCCCCGCAGAAACGTCCTAGAAGCAAAGGAGTGGACTATCATTTGCTTAAAAAAATGCCACGATCGAGCACAAGGAGCTCCAACTATGAAAATAAGGGGAAAAGAATGGCGGAAATTTTATTCCCAGCTAAAGCTTACCAGTTTAAGCTTTCCTCCCAACTCTGCTTTCTAAGGCCTTTTGCACTTCTTCTCCCACTAGGGAGTTTTTGGATTACAACCTCCTCTGGGTCACGTGCCTCTTACTTCTCAGCTTTGTTGTGTGCATGCCATGCTTCCGCGCGCAGTGTGGTCTTATCTCCACTATCACCTCCCACCCAATCATCTAAGCATCTGCATGGTTGACTTGATTTACCTATCGATCCCTGTGAGCGCGGCGCCCAGCGGTGTTCAACCAGAAAGCGATCTCCATCAGTGGATTAAGGATAAAGTTGGTGCCAAGAATGTCAATGGATCGACCTCGTCCTCACCCATCTCGACCATCAGTCTACCAGACTTGAAGATTGGAACTCTCGACAATTTAGTGATTCAGGGTGAAGAAGTAGGTCGTATTGATGCGCAGATCCAAGGTCTTGTATTTAAAGTGCACGATATTATCCAGCAGCTTTATGAAAGCCCTGAAAAAGTCGTTCAAGCTGAGAAAATCGATAACCTCGATGCTTCGTTTTATTTGCGCCAATTTGGCTGGAATACAGCAAAGTATCGCCCAGACAAGCCTATTGGCCAGCTTCTGGAAATTCTCACCGAAGACGCCATGAATGCCGATCACGACCTCAAGACACGATACACTGCATATACGACTGCCAAGACTAATCTTGCTGCCGCTGAGCGCAAGCGTGGTGGTGATTTGACAGTACGTAGCCTTGACGCCCACCTGTCCAAGGAAGATGTTGTTACAGACTCGGAATATCTCGAGACTGTACTCGTTGTTGTACCGTCGGCGTTTACCAAGGACTTTGATGCCAAATATGAACAGCTTTCGCAGATGGTCGTGCCCCGTAGTGCTAAAAAGATCGTCGAAGAAAAAGACCACACACTTTACACCGTTGTAGTGTTCAAGAAGTTCGCGTCCGAGTTTGCTCAAAAGGCCCGTGAATCGAAATGGATTGTACGCGATTTAGAGTTTAAAGAAGGCGCTGCCGAGGCCGCCGAGCAAGATTATTCTGCCGCCGAGGCTCAGGTCAATAAGCTCAAGGGTGATATTACTCGTCTCGCTTCTGCTGCCTTTAGCGATATCATCAAGGCATGGGGTCATGTCAAGGTGATTCGCCTCTTCGTCGAGTCCGTGTTGCGCTACGGCCTTCCCCCAACCTTTGTAACCGCTGCATTTGTACCAAACGGTAGCACTTCAAAGGCTGAAGGACTTTTAATTGACAAGTTTGGTTATCTCGGTGGAAACGCTGTTTCTCGCAAAGATGATAGCGACTTGGCCGAATTTGGCGCCGTCGTAGAACACGACTATAAACCATTTGTTATTTATGTGTTGGAGTTGCCATAATTTTTTTTCTGATAGTCTAGACCTTATACACTACTTTGTTTACTTTTATTGATGATAATGCAGACTAGAGGCTTCTGCCCTCTTCTTACTAAAATGGACTATAAAGCACTATTAAAAGTAGCGATCGATGAAGCTAAGCTCGGTATTTCTACGGGAGGAATCCCAATCGGAGCTGCTCTTTTCGACTCCGAGGGAAAACTCCTCGGCCGCGGCCATAATCGTAGGGTGCAGGAAGCGGATCCTAGCATCCATGGAGAAACCGATGCGTTTCGTAAAGCTGGCCGCCAGAAGTCATACAAGGGTACAATTATGGTTACAACTTTAGCTCCATGTTGGTACTGTAGTGGGCTTGTGCGTCAGTTTGGTATTAGCACAGTTGTAGTGGGAGAGGCAGAGACTTTTCAGGGCGGTGAGAAATGGCTTGAAGAGAATGGTGTGGAAGTGATTATACTTGATGACGATGAGTGCAAGACTATGATGAAAGAGTTTATTAAAGAGAAGCCTGAGTTATGGAACGAAGATATTGGCGAGTAAAAGAGATGCAGCTTAGAAAAGGATAGAAAAAAAAAAAACTGTCTCGTGCAACCGCCCAACGAACCCTGCAAATGCTAAACTAAAAGTATAGACTCTAGCTAATTTTGATGCGATTTTCATCCATAAGATTTCTGGTGGCCCCTAGTACCGTTTGCGCCTGACCCCTCCTCGCTACTACTAGGCTTTTAGTTACCTCCGCGGTTACGACGCATATAGACATGCACATTATGCATAAGCACACAGACCTGCATACCGGCCGTATTACTAAGTTGGAATCTCCCTGTTCTACTTTTTTTGGCCAACTCGGTATGGACCGCTCTTTTAGGACTCCTTCGCGAACTATAAGCCGGAGCTCCTCTTATACTGATAGGTCTCAAAGTACACTCGGCTATCTCGAAACTTCAAATGCCAATATCTCTGTTATTGCCCGCTTTCGCCCTCTGAACGGATCCGCAGAGCAGCAGACGATCCTCCAGGACTACACCGACACTCAATGCCAAATCAAGATTGCAGAATCAGTATCTGATTTCGCTTTTGACCGAATTTTGGGGCCAGAAGCTACACAAACGGATGTGTTTGATTACTGTAGGTCTACAGTGGCTGATGTTTTGGCAGGATTCAACGGCACAATTCTTGCATACGGCCAATCGGGTGCAGGTAAAACTACAACACTCATGGGCCCTGACCTTGACGGCCCTCAGCGAGGTCTGATTCCTCGAATTGTCGACCATATATGGGCAGAAAAAACCAGTGATCATAAATGCTCAGTCGCCTATTTTGAAATCTACAATGAAAGAGTCAAAGACTTGATGGATCCTTCACAAGATAATTTGCCTGTGCATGAGAACTCTGGTGGTGGATTCTACGTGAAAAACCTGACATGGACAAATGTAGAAACAGTGGATCAAGTCCATGCCACTATGGAACAAGGAAATACAAACCGGGCAGTTGCCGCGACAGGCTGTAATTCTCAAAGTTCCCGTTCGCATTCTCTATTCGCCATTCAGATATCTCACAACAATCGATCAAAGGGTCTTTTATACCTTGTTGATCTAGCGGGTAGCGAGAAGGTTTCAAAGACGCGGGCCACAGGAAAAGTACTTGAAGAGGCCAAATCTATTAACCGCAGCCTGAGCACGCTAGGAATGGTTATCAATTCTCTCACTGACCCTAAAATCGGCCATGTTCCTTATCGTGACTCTAAGCTTACCCGAATTTTACAAGAATCGCTAGGTGGTAATGCGAGAACTACTCTGATTATCCATTGCGCTCCTTGCAGCCAAAATTCCAATGAGACACTAAGTACTCTGCGGTTTGGTACGCGTGCAAAAGCAGTGCGGAACCGACCTATCATAAACATCGATGCTGAAACGCTTAGGATGCAATTGCTCAAGCAAGAGCTCCTAAAATGGCGAGCGGGTGTTGAAGTTCCGGTAGGTGACCGTGTAGAGCTTGAGCTTCAACCGAAGCTCTACGAACGGCCCTCGTCATCGTTATCGTCGTTATCGTCGCTCTCATATCATGAGCGGCGAAAGAGCCTCACATCTCCTCGCGCTTTTAATGATAGTAGTCCTCGTCCCAAACAAAGGATCTTGCCTGAAGAGCCTCCTACATCGGAGATTATCGAGGCGATGACCCAACACCTGCTCACCTCAACACAGATTATCCGTGCCCAGAATGGGCAGCTCGCGAGTCAAAACATACGGCTCTCAGAATCTGAAGCACTCATGCATGCTCGGGCAACGTCCCTTGAGAAACAGCTGGCACTGCTCGAATCAAATCTCGAGGTTCAGGGCGAAAAGCTCCACCGGTGCTTGGAGAACCTAGGACCAAGGATTTCCATGTTGAATATTTATTAAGCTAAATTAAACACAAACTAATGTTCCATAAATTATTGCTATTTTTCATCAATGCAGGTTCGTTTGGCAGTGATCGTCGTTGAATATGAGCTTTAGAAGTTGGCTGGGCTAGTGAAATCGATAGGTTCTAGGGGTGAGATTGCCAATCCTTCATAGTATACAAATATTAGAATCTTTATCAATGAAAAATTCATCGGAAGGTCCGTTAAGAATGCGGAAAGCACGAGGCTCTTGAACGCACAGCCCAGAACCAGCAATGTAGCCAACAACGCCTTGGTCATTGAGTGTTCCTAACATTTGAACTGCATCAACTAGACCAATATGGTCCAACTAAAACGGCCCATCTTCTCTTGAATAAACAAAAGCTCCATCATAGGTAAAATCATCACTCAGAGAAACAGTAAAGAGGCCAAAGGGGGTTTCTATAGCTATTGGAGCGGCAACATTGACACATGGTCTATGAACTTATTAGAGCTATTGAATTGCTAGCCTTCAGCCGCGCCGGAGGCCTTTATGTCTCTTAAATAAATTATTTCAAAAACAACCGAGGGGAAATGCAAATTCTCAAGAAGACACCATTGCAGTAATGATTTTATTAAACGGCAAGTCTAGTGTGTCATATGATATTGTGACTGTCTGGTATCTGCCCGGCTGAGGAGCACTGGTGTGCATGCTGTGTGAGCCGTATTAGTGCAGAACCTGCGAATGCTTCATGGAAGTACTGAGCACGAGCAGCACTTACATATTGAATAAAAACACGTAATAAATATATACAAACGACCACCGACAAATAGCCGCATGGTCCTCTTCACGGGTAGATCTATTTACAAAAATAGGGGCACTGTAGTTCACGGGGCATCAGCGTGGCCCGAAATTCAGCGCCTCGTATAGATCGCAATCGAAGTTAAAGATATTTCCAGACTCTTCGTGTACAGTTTCCACAACTTCAGCTTCTTGTTGGCGATCAAGCGGATCCGGTAGATGCGAGAAGGCACCGGGGTTTTCAATATCAGATTGCAACGAAAAGTAAGACAGTGCATCGATATCATTGGCTAAAGCAGCATCTAGTACACCGGGGTCATTTATAAATGGTTTTGCCAGCTTGATCGCTTTAGCGTTTGATGTCACTGCGGCTATTACAATGTCGCGATCTAAGCACAGGGCTGGATCCGCGAATTGCAACGCCATACCGCACTGACTCACGGCGGCAAATACTACTCCGGGATCTGCTCTGAGTTCAGGTGGTGCGAATTGAAGTGCACTGCCATCATTCTTGACCGCAGCCAGGACTACCTCTCTATTACCTCTAAAGCGGCGAGCGACAGAGCCTAGAAGTGTACCATCTCTCTGTACTACTGCAAGCACATAATCTAAATCCTGACGTAGTTTGACGGGCGTAAACCCTTGGACCTGTCCGAGGTCTTTTTTGGGGCACACACGAAGTACCTCGATCATGAACTCTTTATCCTCTTTGAGACTAGGATCCGCCATACCAAGGGCACTAGCACCCTGGGTTATTGCTGTTAGTACAACTTCGCGATTGGAGCGGATCCTCGGCGATCCGTACACGAGGCAGCTACCGTCATTTTGAACTGCTTGCGTCATAAAGGCAAAATCGTCTTTAAGATTATCAGCAATATACGTGAGAGCATGTGGTCTGCCAAATTTATCGCAATCAGTACTAGACAGTACTGCAGTCATGGCGATCTCACGATCAGCTTTGAGCTCTGGAGATGCGTATTTGATATACGGCCCAAATAGTCGCACGACGGCCATTACGACATCTGGGTCACTGGAAAATGACCTGTCAATGAACCTAATAGCGCGGGGATTGTAATTGATAGCCAATATCACTAGCTGTTTGTCGCGCTGCAATTGTTTGTCCATTGCCAGATAGGCCGATTTCTTACAGCGTGCTTTAATTGCACACACTGCGAGATGCCTATCTGTAACTTGGGGCAAGGTCCAGGGTAGCCCTGACATGAGGAACGCAAGTAGAAAGTCAAGGCTAGGTTTAGTCGTAAAATGTGGTGAAACAGTAAGGCGGCGAAGCCACAAGTCCCTAAACAATGCCTGTTCACTATCACTAAGTGCATTAGCTCGCTCACAAAACTTTGCGGCGCAATTTTCAACAGCATACACGTTGAAGGGCTCCCAGATCTGATCAGAGGTGAATATCTGTCTCAGGGATCTGCACACGAGCGAATACTGGCACAAGGTTATGGGGTTTGGTCTTAAAGAACAACTAATCTTCATCCAGATCTCTAGCGGTAGCGATTCCATCCAGGTAGAGGCGCAGAGGATCGGCAAGCAGAGGTTTATAAAGCAGAATTTACGAAGAGGCAAGGATTATATACATGTGCAGCTATTTGGTAGGGAAATTTAAAATCTATCAACCAATTTCTTCAATTGTTGCAGTTAATTGGCATGAACAAGTTAATTGCCACTAACTTCTAGCCAACGGATTCTCAACGACCTCGATAGGGGCCTTGAGCTTGGGTTCTCTACGGGGTGGCGATGGCAAATCTTTGAGTTTTTCCTCGGTATAAAACGCAAGTTTCATTTCTTGCACAAGTTCTTGGAACGCCTCTTTATCTTGTTTGATGAGTTTATCGGCGTTTTTCTGCGTCATCGCATCGAGCTCGGCTCCTTGAGCCTCATAGCGCGCCACTGTGCGGGCCGTGATTGCTGCCCGCATATCACGAGCACCGCCAACGAGTTCAAGGATTGACTGTGGCGCATTATCACCAAGGCGGGGCTCGAGACGCAACACACGAGTGTAACCACCGGTACGGGTCTCGTAGCGGTTTGCAAGGCCCATGAGTTTAGGCAACGTCTGCTGAGGCTTAAAAATATAATTCTGGAGTGTCTGGCTCGTATTATGCCAAGTTTCATTCCGTTGCGATAGCTTACGGGCCCGAGTTATCAGCCGTTCAGCAAAGGTCTGGGCTTCCTTGGCCTTGGCGTGTGTGGTGGTAATACTTTCGTGCTCGATCAGAGAAGTGACTAAATTGCGCAATAAATCGGCGCGGTGAGATGCAGTGCGACTCAGCTTTCGGTGTACCATCTGGGTTTTTTTTTTCTCTTCTTTGGTGCTTTTCAAGACAGAGCTGCTGACTTACGTCATGGCGAGAATCATTGGAGCAGTCGCGGGCGTCGCTACTGGGTTGAGCGCTGTTTACCTTATTCAAGAGCACATGCAGCGCAATTCAAAACTTATTGGTCGTGAGCTTAAGCATGCGTCCGACATTGCTCTCGACAAGCCCCATCTCGTGCGACCATACACCGAGCCAATTAACCTCACAACAAGGTCCATTAAAGACATTGCCGTTGATACTTGGAACGCCGAAATAATTAGAGCTGTGGATTGGATTTATAAACTAGAGCCTGCTACCAAATAAGTGTGGTCCGAGGGCACTGGGTCTGCTGCGCTAGTAATCTACTGCACAGCCCTGGTTTACCATAATATATATATATATATAACGTTTAGAGAAAAGCATTTTAGAAATTTCTAGCTTGTCAGGTGGGCTGTTTTCGCCGCTTGATGGCGTGAGTTGGTATGGCCACTTTTACGACGCTACTGGCACTATCGTTGAATATGCGAATGTATATTGTAGATAAGTTATAGTTAACTTTCATGTGGAAACCCCCCATGCTTGGCCTCTGTATACTACCAACACAGGCCCTGTGCATACCTGAGGAACGCTGAACAACTGATATATTGTTAAAACACAATAACGGCCCTGTTGGCCAGTCATACCCTATAATAGTATATCCATCGAATTCCAGGTACTTGTTTACCCCCAATTTTTCTGTATATTTCCCGTTCGATGCAAGATACCCACCACTGGCGCCTGTTGAGGCACTCCCCCTGCAGCTGCCCGCCGACCGCTTTCATGCAGGGTCCGCGTCGCATGGTACGCATCGCGTATATCGACCCCGACATAGCCTGTCGCGCGATATACGGGGTAACTGACTGGCTCAAAACTGCTCTTACAGTTCTTTTATCTTGGCGGCTTCCATAGCTAAAGGGGCCGCGAAGGCGTGCGTGATGCTACGCTCCCCAATCTATTAGAAACCATTGACTTGGCTTAACAGGGGTATGAACACACGATTACCAGATTCGATATCAGAAAATGCGAACAATCGATACTTGAGATCATGTACCAGAACTCTAGATAAGGGCATTATACTTTCCACGCACCCAAAATTCAGCAGGTTTGGCATTTAGGCACGTCTTTAGTAGCTATTGGTTCCAGAAATAATGGGCGTTGTTTCTTTGATGACTTCTATGCGCATTCACTAGACTTAAATTGTCGCCTTTTGATGCGTTTCGACCTGTGCATGGGCCTCATTCTTCGCTTGAGACAGCCCCTGGCCGGTGCAGGAGCCGGTTTACCCTTTCGAGTAACTGCATGCGTTACAGTCTCGGTAATTCGCCTCATCTTTTGCAATTTTTTTTTAACATTTTAATTGCAGTTTACAGATTCTCTCACATATATAACCCTACGTACGCGTCTACTCGACCCACATAAACCACTATTTGCGCGGGCCAGTATATCGGATCATTGGCCGAGACCTACCCATAAGACCTCCTCGATATCTTCTAAATATTTTTTTCAATATAGAATACCGCGTTATCATGACCAGAAATGGCGGTGACTAGGCCTCACGCACGTGCAGTGCAGACGCACTGTAACAGATGAGGCCATGTATGTCGATAAAACACCTGAAACGGAGTTTATACCCCCGTAAAAGCTCTATATATTCATAACCCGCCCTTTTTCTCTTCAAGGTATGAAGACGTTGTATCCTTCTACGTTTCTTTTTATCATGCCCATTCTTTCATTTGGCACTGCCGAGAATACTGTTGTCGTGAGCAAGACACTAACTCGTCAAGTTTGCCCCGCCGTATATGCGACAACTGTGACCTCTAATAGTGCTGCTACTGTCTCTGCTACTGGGTTCCCTGACTCGTTCTGGACTACCAGAGCAGTGGACCCACCCTGCGTTGCAAACAGCACCGATATCTGCGGCGTGCAAATTTACAACGATTTTGACGACAACCTACTTATGGCGTCGTTCTATATTGATTGTGCTTATTTCCCAGATGAGACTGTTTGTGCTACAATGACCAGCACTTCTTCACTTGCGGCACTTACGACTACTCCCTCTAGCGCAACCATTACCGGTAGCGATGTCGAATCTACTAGTGCGGCTGCTTTTACTAGCCTCAGTATTTCTACTACCTCAACTTCAACGAGCCCTGTCTCCAACAGCACAATTTCCGCAAGCCAAGCAGCGTCCAGTAAAGTCAACTCGACGATCGAGACTTCATCATCTCGCTCCACGAGCTCTACTTCCTTTTCGCTTTCTTCGTCTTCTTCTCGCCTCGCAAGTTCTTCTTCTTCACTTTTCAGTTCTGCAGCCGATAACAGCTCCACCCCAGAAACGAAACTCCTCTCAGCACCGTTTACGAAACCTCAACCCGCACGGTAACCGACTTGAGCACCAAAGTTATCAGTGTCCTCTGCTCAACTTGTGATGCGACAAAAACTGATAAAATCGCTAGTCTGGCTAAGCGTGAAGGAGATCCAAGTCAGGCAACTGGTAAAGCGGATTTGAAGAAAGTGAAAAGTGAAATCAAATCGACTTTGACGGGAAATACTGAGAGTGGAAATGCTCCCATGATTGATGTCATGCTACAAGATGATTTCCTCGGTGCGCTTTCTACATATATGGACATCTATATCACTACAAATCCTAATTTGTTGCCTCAGCCCCTCAGCATCTTCTGCGAAACGTGGATCCAGGGATGGCCTTTATTCTGGAAAAACAACAACCACGGAAGCAATAAACAGCAGCTGAATACTCGCGAGATTGGTTACATGTACATTTTGGTTACTCCTACATTCAACACCGTCTTTGGCCAGGGATATCAAGATGGCGTGAATTATCTCGTCGAAAACCCTCCTACTAATAAAGCTGGTCTTACACAAGACGTTTACGGTTATGTCAAAGAATTGATTTCCACCATACGGCCCGTAACGACCATATCAACTACATGCTCAACTTTTACTACCAATATGGCGTTCAGTACAAGGAAGAAGCGAAAGCTGGCAACACGCATCGACTCAGCAATGGATTTGGAGCTATTAATGCGCAGCATCGAGGAGGTAAAATCGACAGTGACCTGCTAATTGCCACTACTGGTGTGTTCGCCGGTCTATTTGGTGTCAGCGGCCTCACCATCGACGCGACTTATGACTCTATTGTTCTCCGATCTCGAAAAAGAGAAGAAGGGCGAAACACTGACGATGACTTGTAAGAGTACGTCAACTACTACTACTACTACTACTACTACTACTACTACTACTACTACTACTACTACTACTACTACTACTACTACTACTACTACTACTACTACTACTACTACTACTACTACTACTACTACTACTACTACTACTACTACTTAGCTACCGGTACCATAGATGACGCGGTGGTTACTGGCGCCATAGTTGATGCTAAGTCCTTGAATATGCCTACGTTTTCTCCTAACGTCAGCTACCAACACTTTTGTGACAACGCACCAGATCCAGCGGCTTGCAAGTTAACAATCGCCAAACATAGTGTCCAAATCGATTATAAGAAGAACCTTCCCAACATCGCAAGTGTGTTTCAAACTGCCTACTATGGCTACGACAAAGCCGGCGCAAATAAAAACGGAGGATTTAATGACAAGAATCAAGTGCCCGTTTACATTGTGAACAAAAATCGCAAATCTCCTGGCGTAGCATGTAACGCGTTGTGATTCCTCTCTGGCTACTACAATGAGCCAAAGTTGTTCAAGGGTAGTCAGGGCACCAGCGGCGAAGACGAGTACCTGATGCTGAGATATAGCGATCCTGCTAGAAGCAGTCGCAACTTTGGAAACCTTAACTGCAATTTGGCTTTTTCCTCGGCCATCCAAGCAGCAGCTAGCGATTTTACCAGCGAGTTTCAAACCGGAAGGCAAAGGGACGAGTTCCCTCCAAGTGTGGGCAGCGGGGACCTGAAAGACCAAGGACTGACAGTGGCGAGTGATTACACTCTTCTCTGTGTTCCAACGTAACCAGGCGGATGCTAAACAGATACAACGATTTCTGGCAGGCACTGAGTTCGGTGAACCGCCGTGTAAGAAGAAACCTTCTGCCGAGCAGAACGCCGGCGCAGGATTATGGCGTACAACAAACTACGAAGTGTACTTTCCTAATGATGTCGATTCAGGTACCCGGAAAAATGCGAAAGTAAGGAAAGGCGACGCTTTCATCGTGCTCATCAATGTCTGGGATGACAACGGTAATGATATCCAATGTTCAAACTACCCACAAGGCAGATCACCACGATAAATATGCGTAGTAACTTTTCGTTTATTATAATATCTAACTCTATGCAATCAGAGCTCTATCAGGATTTGATGTCCATTACTTCTCGTTGCGTTTGCCCCCAAATGTTGGTTCCCAAAGGGGCCCACAATTGAAAGAAGATAGCCGCACTTTTATTTTGGATACAAGTCGCTATTAGTGAATTATTACGATTTCTAAACGCTCTGAGTACTATTAACATCTTTTTTAGCTGATCTATAGAGTTGAGCGTCGTGACGAATTTAATAGAATATATTAACCAATGCTAAAACCAAGCTCTTATAGTCACCCGCCTTTATTAGACAAATCCAGCAGTCACCCTACACTATTTAGTTTAAAATCAAGAATTCCCACATTAATCCAGTACATCTCAAGCGACATTGGTCTTAGAGCCTATTAGCTTGCGAACCCGCTCCGATGCATCCTCTAGGGCAGACGGATAGAGATTTACCACAGCACTGACGACTTCGAGGTTGTCTGGCATACTCTCTGAAAGAAAAAATAGTGTTCTTTTATTGATTGCATTTACACTCACGATAGCGAGGCAAAACTTAAGGTTTGCCCTTAGTCTCTTGGATACGTCACTGATAGCAAGAGTGTCGAACCTCACGGCAATAACAGCAAGCTCAAAGTCGTCCTGAATAGGTTCTGTAAACTGGCCCAGCCTGGTCAAGCCTGATACCATCGGGGGAAGCTCCAAAATGGCTCTTGCAAATGTACGGTCCGACTTCAGGTCTTCAGATACAAAATTGAATATACCGCCAGCGTAGAGACTGACATTCAAGTCCTCATCAATTATTCCGCCATCCAAACTTTCTGTTGACTGATTAGCCAGCGCATTATACATGATTTTGGCATCACTGCCGAACTTGGTGTTCATATACAATAAAGCGATGATGCTGTTATTAGCTGCAATTAATACCAATTCTCTATCAGACTGTAGCTCAGGACTAGCAAAGCGTAGTGCGCGGCCACTCACATTAGCGGCACACCACATCACTTACCAGTCGCGCACCAGGGCCGATTCGCGTATCTCTTCAATATCATAATCTCGATGATCTAGGCGACCAGTAACGGAATAGTTGCAGTAGTATCCGAGCCATAAATACTTGTTGTCCATTGGCGGCGGCGTTTTGTCGTCTGTGTAACTACGATTCGGATCACGCCAAACTGGCCAAAACTCTGGCACGAGATCAAGGACTTCTTTATCGCTACTAATGAAGGACTTGTATATATCAGTTTTCAGCCCGTAAACATCTAGGTATCCCCACATCCAGTCGCTTGTAAATACTTTGTGGAATGCTTTAGAGACTCAAGCCAGCATGCAGTATTCGATAGGTCCATGTTCCATATATTTGCCTACAATATACAGAACTTCAATAGGGAAGGGGAGGTTAGTATCTTCCAAATACTTTAGAGACATGGATAACGCAAGTAATCGTTCGATTGACTGACCCTGGTAGAAGGTTGTTTCATATACTTGTTCGCTGACCTCTGGCGTGTATGATGACTAATCAATTGAATTACTAGTGTGCAGCACTTGCAGCTTATCTCGGTAATATGCAAAGTATCTGCGGTGAATGAAGAAGAATTTACCATTCTGGCAGGTGCAATCAACAATTACTTCGCATACTCAAGCCAAATGTGGCCCATGTCATGCAACTAAAATAATATACATACCTAAAGCACAGTGTAACCACCATCGATAAGGAGATCAGTACCAGTGCAGTAGCTTGAAGCCTGGGAGGCCAAATAGATGCAAGCACAGGTCAACTCATCTACATCACCAAGACGGCCCATAGGGGTACGGTCCTTCCATTCATTGAACAATGTGCCAAACGAACGGTTAAGGGCAGTGTCCATGTAACCAGGAGAGATTGAGTTACAGCGGATTTTGTGGACAGCCCACTCAGCAGCCAACGACTTCATAAGGTGAGCAACACCGGCCTTGGAAGCGTTGTAGGCACTCTGAGGCTGGGGCCAGTTAGCAATGTGGCCAGACATAGAGGCGATGAACACGACTGAACCACCACGACCGGAGGAGATCATGTGGCGAGCAGCGGCTTGAGTGACGATAAACGAACCATTGAGATTAATGTCTACGACGCGGCGGAACTTTTCAGCGGGATACTCCTCGGCGTGCACAAGATCAGCGACACCGGCACTGTTGACCACGACATCAATGTGGCCAAATTCAGCAACAATGCTGTCCATAATTTCACCAACGCTCTTCTCATCACGAACATCGGTTTTATAAAATTGGCTCTTGGTTCCATAAGTCTCAAACAGCGTCTTCGCAGCGTCTTGACCGAGCTCAGCGCTGACATCCAAAATGACAATAGCCTCAAGGCCAACGCTACACAAACCTTCAGCCATAGAGTAACCAAGACCTCTGGCACCACCAGTAACAACACCAACCTTACCATCAAGGCGGAAGCGCTTGAGGAAATCACGAGGACCAGGTTCAGGGGCTGGGACGGAAGCATTAGCGGCAGCCACCTCAGCAGCTGTAGGTGTGGGGGGAACGATTGCGCCCTTTGCACTGTTTTCTCCAGACATGTTTGTAATTAACGAGACACCCCGACTGGACTCGTGGCAGTATATATAACCTGCTGCGCGACAACCCTAGCCCCGCGTCCAGATCCAACCAAGCAGCTGCTTGCATAAAAAGCTCGACAAGCCGGCTGAAAATTCGGAAATTAATAGGCTTTGATTTTACATATTTATATTTACAGCTAATTTCATTCCATTACTTCTCGCCTGAGCATCCCCAATAGCCAATTTACCTATCACTTGCTCCTTGTGACGTCATCCTACTGCTGAAGCAACTAGTGAAAACTCCTCAACGTCTCCATAAACAAGGCGAAATAAGTTAATGGGTAAATTACAGATGTCGTATTTTCTCGAGTACTTCTAGTTTATATTCTTCATCGCAACTATATCTGGCGTTTTCGAACTCTCACCTCTTTGGTGGTTGTGGTGGGCGGTTACCCACCCCGCTTTCTGCGGCGCTGGCAGAGAAAATGAAAATTTTGCCAACCCCTTTGCAGTGTCGAAATAGTTTAGCTATAAATATCTTAACAATTCAAGGTCATTTTCAATGTTTTTTTCACCTATTTTATTTTCGACTGCAGCGTCGCTATGCGTATTAATCAGTTAGAGCCTCTGTTCAGCATATACACCCTAACCACTGCATATTGATCCATACTAGTCTTGCTTTTCCACGCACAGGGGCGTGCGGAAAATTTTGCATGTACCGTTGACCGTTATTTTCCCATGATGTCATTGTACATCGCTTGTTTGTGCATAGATCCTGCCTAGATAGCATATTAATGGGCTGCACTCGTTGCTACTTTGCAATTGCTGTCGTTCCCATAGTTGGAGTTGCCATGGCTTCCTTCGCCTAAACTCTCACGGGTGTTATCGTGCAGTTTTAGTGCATGGGGCACCGTGAAAAGGGATACATCTCGCGATCTTGTCGGTTTACCACTTGTAATAAATAAAAAAAGTTTAAACAAGTTCTACATAGTTTGCTGGGAAAATACCAGATTTTCCATTGGCCTCACCAGTCCACCAGTCATCGCTAGTACCCGATCGTTGTGTGATCTTTATGATGTCGCCCTTGCGGAAAGGGAGGTCTCCGGACTCTTCGCCAGCAAAAGAGAAAAGAGCAACTGCTTCGGCATTACTTGCGGTCGAATATGACGAGTACGGGTCAGTAGTGGACGCAGTTGACGTCGCTGGGGCGGCAGACCTGCGCGACTCGTAATGGCTATCGCCATAACGGTCTTCATTGGCAAGGGCACTGCTGCCATAGTCATCACTATACTTTCGAGAAGAGCTCTGGCGATCCCGGCGATCCCTGGAGTCGTTACGGCTGCTATTACCACGGGGGCGGCTGCTGCCATATACGTCGCCTCCATCTGAATCGCTATCATAACGATCGTAGCGGCTCTCTCTACCCCGGTCATAACGATCGCGGCGGTCATCACTATACCGGCTGTTGGATCTGTATCGATCGCTGCGGGGGCTACCGCCTCTGGCATACCGGTCTCCATCCCTTGAATACCCGCTCTCGGAATCAAAGTCTCGTTCGCTTGGCATGTCGTCGTAAAAATCGCTTCCTTGATAATCACGCGAGAAAGCCCGGCTCTCAAGCACTCTAAACAGCGGCTCGACCGATCGAGGCGGAGGAACGCTGCCGCCGAGGATCGACTTTGCGGTGCAATTGGAGCCATAAAACTTGCGGTTCGCTTCACGGCGTTCAATGAGCACTGATCCCTCTAATGACACACCGGCAAACAGACCCTTGGTTTTAGAATAAGAGAAAATGGCGGCGACGTTGCCAGCAGTTGCGGCACCTGCCGCTTCAGCATTACGACCCAATGGTCCGGCCGCGAGCGAAACATTACCACCCAGGGTCAATTGGCCCGCTTTAGCAAACACTTTGACCGCCTCATAGTTGTTGAGCACAAAAATAAAGTCTGTGAGCTCGGCACCAATCTGGCCACCGACACCCGCTCCAGCCGTCATCACCGCACTAGGCGGGCTCCACGAGCCGTCAGGGAGCCTGGCGACAATTACACCCGAGCCGGCACGACCACTGAATAGGAATCCTGCCTTAAGGACCGTAAGGATCACCAGTCCCTTTGCGCTCTGCAGCACATGGGGAGGAATCACCTGGTCATACGAAATAATCTGGTTAGGTTTTACAAACGAAGTTAGAATCTTTGCCGCTTTGCGAGACTCTGCTCCGAGGTTTTGTGGCACCGGGTTATTGATTCCCATATCGGTTTGCTAAAGCTTAGTAGGGTGGCGGGGGGGTTGGAGTCCTATATATTAGCTACGGAGTTGGGTGGGAGGAGAGCAAAGCCACAGGGTTGAGGCGGCGGAGCCATGTTCTCCGGCGTCATACAATAGTTGACACATTTTTTTATAGTCGTTTAAACCTAATTTAGATGGTGCGATTATCGCAACTCGCGCAAGGGTTTGATGATCCCGCGCATTTTGGATGCTCTATATTGCTCACATGCATGGGCTCGGCTGTAGAGGTGCGTTCGCGGCAGAGGCGACACGAGCAACTAAAAGAAAAGCCGCCCATTTTGTAATCGATAAATTGATCTAATTAACCTATCAAACAATTTCCAACAAGTCTAGTGCCGGGGCTACGCCAAGCAACAGCAATATGTAGCGTCGGAGGCCCTGTCCAGCCGTGCATGCTGCTGCATCCGCGTTGTCATCCCAAATCAGGATGACTACCAATCTCACAAGCCGATCTCCCTCACATGCACCGTATTCCACTTAGGCTGAAACCGATGCTGCGTAGGCCGATCACATCGCCAATTCTTAGGGGTGGTGCATTGACCAACAGCTCCTTACGCCTACGGCAGTTCAGTACCTCTAGGCCTGTATTGCAAGCCGTCCAAAAGTCTGGGTTCTCAAGGGCAATTCACTGGATCGGACTCTGTACTATCGCTGCCATTGCAGTCCCTTCGGTGTTCATTGTTGGGTTTTTCCTTTATGATTCAAATACTTATGATACTTCTGGCCCCCTAGAGAGTAATGTCCTGGTACCAGTAGACTGTAGCAAGCTGAGAAAGGGTGGCCCCAGGAACTTGCCAATTGCCGATCACTTTATCGATGACATTGAGCTTGATCAATTTGATAATGGTAAACCCCATCTTGTTATTCTTGGTTCCGGTTGGGGCGGTGCTACGCTCCTCAAAAAGATCAATACTGACGAATTTAATGTTACGCTGATTTCGCCTACAAACCACTTTTTGTTTACTCCTCTACTTCCCTCTGCAGCAGTTGGAACTTTGTCTGTTCAATCATTGACCGAACCTATCCGTGTTATGTGCCGCAAAAAGAAAGCTCGATTCCTCGAAGGTGCTGCTCGTGATATCGTCATGGATGAGCGCTTGATTGAAGTTCGAACTGAAGATGCTAAGGGTAATCCTATCGAATATTATATCCCTTATGATAAAGTCGTTATCGCCGCCGGTGCAAAGTCTCGAACCTATGGTACCCCTGGTCTCGAGAATTGTTACTTCTTCAAGACTGCCGTGGATGCTCGTGAACTGCGCAAGGCCCTTTGCCGAAATTTCGAAGCAGCTTCTCAGCCTACCTGTAGTAACGAAGAACGCAAGCGGTTATTGTCCTTTGTAGTATGTGGTGGTGGCCCCACTGGTGTCGAGCTGGCATCGGAAATATATGATTTACTCAAAGAAGATTTGTCTAAAAACTACCCCAGTGCTCTCCTGAACAGTGTATCCGTTCATATCATCCAGTCTAGGGGCCATATCCTCAACACTTATGATGATCAGATTGCTAAATACGCAATGAAACGGTTTATGCAGGAAGGTATCGATCTCCAAGTCAACTCTCGTGTCAAGGAAGTTACCCCTGATACAGTCATCTTCAGCACTAAAGAAGAGGGCAGTAATGAATCGACAACGTACGAATTGCCATACGGTATTTGTCTTTGGACCACTGGTATTGACTTGTCACGCCTTACTCAGAAGGTTATTGGCAACCTTGGAGCGCCCTACCAAGTTAACAAGCATGGTCTTGAGACTGATTCTCAATTACGGGTAATTGGTGCCCCTAGCGGTGAGGTCTATGCTATTGGCGACTGCGCTACCGTGCGGGTAGACACTGCCAATGAACTTGACCAGCTCGTCCATGCTCAAATTGGCAAACGTCGGATCGATATTAACCGTGTCACAAGCGAACAGCTGAGCAAATGTCTTATCGAAGTGCAGATCCGGATTCCCCAGGCCAGTATTTTGATTGAAAAAGTCCGTGAGGAGCTTAATGAACAGTTCAAACCCGACGACTATGTGGACATTGCTTATGCTCGCAAATTGTTGGCTGATGCTGATACCAAAGTCACTTCCTTGCCAGCCACTGCTCAGCGTGCTTCCCAGCAGGGTGCCTACCTCGCAAAGAAGTTTAACAAATGGGCTAAGGCATCGATCGACATTAAGCGCTCTCCCGACGCCGACTACCTTGTTTACAAGCCCTTCCAGTATTTCCATAAGGGATCGCTGGCCTACATTCCTGGTGAAGCACTTTTTGATACAAAGGGAGGTGACTGGCTACAGGGCCTGATTGCAATGTACCTGTGGCGTTCCGTCTACTTTAGCCAGACCCTTAGCTCTCGTACCCGATTCCACATGGCAACCGATTGGGCCAATCGTGGTATTTTCGGCCGTGACATTTACCTGCAAGACCGTGTTTCCAAAAACTAGTGTTTCAAGGAGGCCAAAAAAATAGTAATTGATATAGAAATTGCTCATTATTTTCAATATATATACAAGCTTGAGAGGGTTATGCTACGTAGGCACCTGTTGATGCGTAATTTTGCGGTCTCGAAGGGCCCGTTGCTCATTATAATGCTTTTGAGTCAGGTCATGAATGATTTGGCGGAATTCTTTACACAAAATTGAAGGAGTCGCCGAAGAGAGAGTACTCCCCAGCCCATCAGCAATTTGTACCGATTGCTCCTGCGTCTGGCGCTCGAGTTGTTCAATGATCGTCTCGCATTCGCGCAGTTGGCTCTCACTTTGTACTGCTATTCTTGTGACATCCTCGAGTTCTTTTGTGACGCGCTGAAGCTCGATCCGCTGTGCTTCAACTCGATCACGCAACTCACGCGCCCGTTTACGTTCCTGGTCTAATTCTCCCCCAAGGCGTTGGTTCTCGGCCTCGAGGCGCGCGCTCTCGGGTGAGGTGGTGGTAGGTGCTTGTACAGCCCTATCCTGTTTTGCCAGGTACGCGATGCGCTGTTCAGCCTGGTGCGCCTGGTGCTGTAATGTCTCGATAACTTTTTCGCTCTTTTGTTGCTCACGCAGCAGCGAATCAAATGCACTAATTATAAACGCCCCCTTATTGGGGTTGGGGGTGACGGTTGGCAGAGCTCCCTCAATGCGTTTTGCAATCCCATTTAGTTCCTGTTGGGCCTCGCTATCAAATGTATTGTGATGGGTAAAGGTTGGCGTCCCGTGGCCTGGTGAAGCATGATTCGATGCGTAAGAGCCCCCAAGGGTCGACAACGAAGCGTTGCGGGAATGGCTGTGAAGTGGGGCTACACTAGGGATATCACTATTGGCAAAATCACGGGTAAAGTCAAATTGTGACGTCCGTGACATGCGTCTAGGGCTGCGTTCTGGTGTGTCGAATACTGGAGCGCTACCATTAATAGCAACACTGAGCGGACGAGGGTTCAAAGGCTCGCCACTCAGGGCTTTGCATAGGACTGCAGCATGATGGCGCAGTAATCTGTTCTCAAGGCCATATTTCCGCGAAGTTAGTTCGGTCCGAGCAAACTCGAGCCGCACTACTCGATCCTTGGAAACCTGGGCTTCTTCATCAGCCTGTCGCGACAATCGTTTTGAATTTGATTTGAAGATCGATTTGCGTTTATTTGTCTCGCCAGAGTTTGAATGAAGTTTTCCAAGAATTGAGGCTGCTTCGCCCATTTTGCGCTCAACTCCGAGCTGCTGTTCTACTTCTTCGAGGCGGCCAGTTAGAATCGACAATTCTCGCTGCACAATGTTGAGATCGCGCGGGGTCATCGACTGATACTGCTGAACTGCTGCAACGCTCTGCTCAACTGCTAGTGGCTCACCAGAGTTGCGGCTTGTGATCATCAGTGCCGGGGCCTCGAGATATGCAGATGGATCCCGTCCACTCAGCGGGCTTTTAAGCGAATCCTCAAACATTGACTGCGCCCAGAAAATTAACGTTAAGCTTTGCGTGAGCAGGCGATGCAAGATCCAAAAAAATCACGTGGGCACGGTTCGGCCCTCCCACCCCGGATTAACAACCCCCTTGCATTATCATATCATCCATTGTCCCCATAAAACTAGGGAGAACAACCAAAAAAGGGAGAGAAAAAAAAAATAAATATGGTGCGAACCTTACCAAAGCGTCTCACTAAGGAACTAAATGCGATGCGACAGATGGCCCAAGAAGTGCTCGACTTGCTATCATTCCCACGTGTCGACGCCCCGGTAGTGCCACGGAGCCCTTCGTTGGGTGCGCCCACATTATCGACCTATTGTACGGCTCGTGATCAATTTGACGACCAAGAATCAGCGATTTGTGTTGAGGACCAATTCGTACTAAAACCTAACGAACCAGTCGATTTTGTCCACCGGGCACCGCCTGAACTGCTGTTAATGATTTTGTCTTTTATGGACCTCCGCGACATTATTTGCTGTTTCTCGGTATCGCGTTCGTGGTTCCAAATTCTCAACTCGCAACCAGTTTGGCGCTTGCTTTACCAGCGGCAATTCGCTTCGAAATCAAAAGATTGCACTTGCTCGTACAAAGCGCTCTACAAGAACCACCGTACGTTACAGGCTAATTGGCGTAGCTCATGGCCCAAAACACGCACTCTGACGGGCCATCAGGACTCTGTTTACTGCGCACAAATCCTTGACAATTGGATTTTTACTGGCTCGAGAGACAATACCATGCGCGTCTGGGACCTCACAACAAGCGAGTGTATACGGGTGCTCGAGCAACATACCGCTTCAGTACTATGCCTTGCAGCGGACTCAAAGATCCTCGTGAGCGGCTCTAGTGATACATCGGTTCTTGTATATTCATTGCCGACGTTTGAACTTCTTTACACGCTTCGCGGGCACAGTGCACACGTCTTTGATGTACACCTCACTAATGACTATATTGTGTCTTGTTCGAAAGATTGGTCGCTTGCAGCGTGGCATCGGTCGACAGGCAAATTAGCTTGGAAGGTGCCACGTGCGCACCAGGCAGCCGTCAACGCTATGGATGTACTTGATGATATGCTCTTTACCGCCGGCGGTGATGGCGTTTTGCGACAATGGGATATCCATACTGGTCAGATCACCCGTAAATTCCGAGGCCATAGCCGTGGTCTCGCCTGCGTTCTTGTTGATGCTGCCCAGAACAGAATCATAACTGGTGGCAATGACCGATCGGTGAGAGTGTGGGATCTTGACACGGGAGAGTGCACAATGGCTTTGATGGGCCACCAACACCTTGTCCGCTCTTTGCATTTACTCGGCACAAACATCGTTTCAGCAAGCTATGATCGCACTATCCGAGTCTGGAACTCGGCCGGCGAATGTGTAGCTCAGCACCAGGGATTACATGGATCATGGATCTTTTGTGTTTCTGGAAACTCAAAGCATATTGTTTCCACATCAGCAGGTACTAAACCGGTAATTCTGGACTATACCCATGGTGTTGATCACCAAGTTATGAATTGCATTCAATGACGGACCTACTTTGCTACATTATCATAATAATCTGCATAGGCTTACTTTAACCATCCGTTCAGGGTTGCTACTGCAAATTTGAAGCTCTCGTTTTTGATGCCAAAATACATAATATCATGCACCGTACCACTCTCAGCAAACCTCTGAGTAATGTTGGCCTTGTGCACAAATCGTTCACAGGCATCAGCAAGCATCTCGTTTCTACTCCATATGCAAGCCTTTTTGTTGGCAAGGCTCTCAGTTAGCTGTTTGGGCGATGCATAGCCAATATCCATAAACTCGTCCTGGCTGGGGTTTTTGAATTTCCCTGCATCCCAATCGACTTCGATACCCGTGTATCCTTCGGCACAATTCGCAGCAAACGACTCACATACCCAGTCTAGCGACTTGTTTTTTGCGACACTTCCTTCTCGGGCTGGCAGTAGCTCAACCCACGGAGATACGAAAATTTGTCCAAATAATCGCGCGTGGAGGTCCGTTCCATAGATCTTCATCGCCAGAGCTGCACTGAGCTGACCTCCCGCAGAATCTCCAAGGGTAATGATACGGTTACAGGTGTGAGCGAGTGCTTCATAGCCATTTAATGCTTCATTCAGTTGGGTGGGATATTTGGCCTGTGGTGCTAGGGTGTAGTCGAGAGCAAGAACACTGACTCTGCTTGACTCGAGTCTTGTTGTCAGGGCTCTAAGCCAGTATATTTGAGGGAACACGATCCCAAGTGCAAAGCCGCCTCCGTGCATGTAGTAAATAACGGGGTCGTCTGGAGTCCTATTCTCGACTTCGTGAATCCATCGGCATTTGGATGAAGCTTGAACATTGAAATTGGAGGTGTTTACAATGCCATAGTAAAAAGGAGTTTCGAGCTCTGACTCGAGGTCGCGACTGCCTATGATTTGTTGTAATTGGTATGCTTTAATGACCTTGAATAATGTGCGTGAGAATGCCGCAATCACGTAAATGCGTAGCCTCATTTGTTTCCACCGTGGTGGCCAGAGCAGCCACACCCACAGATGAATGTAGGCGCTCAAGCATGCAAATATGAGAGCGAGAACGATCTTTATAAGGATTGGGATTCGTAGGCGCTCAGGGGATGTTTTTGCAGCACTCGTATCAGGGGGGAGATTCATGTATCAAGTGATGGACAACCACATGTGGTAATCTGTTATATATTGTTGGGGAATTGGAAATACCCGCTTACTTTTTGGAACGATTACCCAGCCTAGTAATTGAATCCTCTCTGCACCCTTACTACATTGACGCGTACACAGCGTAAGATCTCCCAGACATTTGTGAAAATTTGTGAATAAATGGCCACAGTTAGTGCAATGCTGTGCTGGTTTATGAGCATTTATTTGTTTATAGGCTTGAATTCATAATTATTTATTGTTAAATTTCTTCTAGAGTGTTGGGCGACCATTTTGTTGGCTAGTTTATAGTGTGATAGCAGCGTCCTTGAAGTGGTAGGGACCGCTTCTTGAAGGTCAGAGTGTTTTATCCTTAGTAATGTCAACAAGCCACGACAATTGTATATTTTGCAACATTACCAAGGGTTCAGAGCCAGAACACGTTGTTTTTGCCAACGAGCACGCGGTTGCGTTCCTTGATATTAACCCACTTGTAGACTCCAAGGCCCATGTCTTGGTAATTCCCCGCGAGCACTACCCCACAGTCGACGTAATGACCGACGAAGCAGCCGCAGAAGTAGGCCGAGTATTGCCCAAAATCGCTAGAGCAGTCCTTAAAGCGACGGGGGGCACATCATTTAACATCGTGCAAAATAATGGAGCCAGTGCAGGTCAGGTCGTTTTCCATGTGCATTTCCACATTGTGGTGCGCGACGTAGAATCTCCCCGCTCGAAATATATTTCAGATATTGTTGAAAAAGTCAAGCACATGGTCGGTTTAAAAGAAAGTATGTATTTTGGATTTCAAGTGTTTGGCCGTGGACAGCGTGAGGATCTCGATGAAAGCGACTTAGTGGATAAAATTCGTGAAAATGTCTCAAAACTCTGATACCTGTTGTGGTATCTTACATTCTTCCACTCTCTAGCCTTATTCCTTGCGGACATAGAGGGACTGGATAATCTGCAAGTAGCTGCATATACTAGTGCGCTTGCATGCATGTGATTACATATGGACTGGCCAGTAGCTTATCTGTCGCCAAGAGTCTGTTGGCTTAACTTCGTCCCCGTGCTGAGAAGAAGCATAGGTGCTTTAAAGCAGTGTCTATTATAGATTATAGATTGTAGATTATGTACTAATGGGGCCTAACCCTACCGCGCATCGATATTACTTTCACCCAACCCCTAATACGTCAATGTCTAGTCACGGTTACGGTACTGCTCTGCGTAACTAGTGCGAACGTGACGCCTTTTTTAATTGCGCGGTGATGCTTACTGGGGCGAAAAAACACCCGCATGTGGCTCCGCGGCAGGATCAAATCTTACGCAATTTTTCCGCGTAATAAGAGACACATTGACTTGGTTTTAGGGATAGAGCAGTTCAAATATATCGATAGCTCCAAGCCTAACGACTACAATTGGATACGTCCGCTATTATGTCTGACCCTCAGCACAATATGCGGAGCCTCTCACTTTAGGTGCGCAGACCCTGCATAGCAGACCTGTGGGATCTGATTACCTGGGAGCGGCGTCCGGGGTAATTATGATAATCTGTACGTATAGCGTATAGTTTGAGTGGATAAGCTGGCCTAGTTGAATATTCTCTAGGAAACTTACGTAGGTTTATTATAAGTCCGTACCTGCTCTCTCCACCCCCAGAAAAAACAACCGCATACATCGAGCGGTGGAAAAAGTGCCGCAAAAATATGTTGAGGTTGAGTAGCTTCAAAAGGCTATAAATAATTTCTATAGATCTACAACACGTGGTATTGGAACAGATCGGCTAGCAAATTTTTTTAAAAATAATCAAATTGAAATAGCTATTGTCCCATATCTCTTTCTCTCAAGTTTCCCCCCGCTGCTCAATCCGTTCCACCATGCCTCGGGTAGTGCAAGTATAAGCCACCACAGTGAAATGATAGCGTGCATATATATGCCCAATTCCTCCAAAAGGGTCACGGGCAAAACCACGGCCGCGCGCTGGGTATCCACATATCTACGCCAATAATATTTATATGCATATCCCCGAGTAACTCATATGCAGCCCCATGTACCCCCATGACCCAGTCTCATTTGAGCCTCCACGCTTGACAGGTCGCTGAGTCATCACTATTGCATGCCAACAGTCAAACGTAAAGTCGAAGATGTTTGTCGACAAATTATAAGCATTAAAAGGTTATGTATGTATATTTGGCATGTATATACCATTCTTGCCCATTATTTTTTCCGCATAAGCGTACTATAGCGGAAATTGCCGCATTGTACGATTTGATCACCTCCAGTTTGACGCGTCAAGTAAAAGGCGCTGTGGCCCTAACCCTTGTTTCAACCCCTGCAGGATAATGTTTTACGTCTCGCGCAACTGGTCGAGCGAGTTTTACCTCAGGCATCTATATATGCTATTCGAGGCAATGCAAAGGATATTTCTGATGCGTATCGTAACGCTGCTTAGCGATTTTTCTATACTTGTCGACGTCATTCCACCGTTACAAGTCGCATTCGCAACCCTGGCTGCATGATTACCTAGCTGCACATTGGAGCCACAAGGCTGCAGTATGTAAGATGGTGCAGCTGCACATAGAACGTGCATGCATTAATGAAGATCCGTCGAATGCCAAAGCACTGCAAGCAAGCATTGGTGGAAGCAGCAGCTACAAAGTTACGTCAACTATATATAATAAGCAATTAGCCCCGTATATACTTATATAGCTTTATATTGGGGGATCAAGCCCTCGGAGAAAGTAGCCGCACGCATGGCTTTGACACTCGCGAGGTGAACATTATCCACAAGCTTTACATAGATGAAGGGTTGAAGAAATTGAGATCGGGGCTTGGCTCAGTGTAGACAATATATTTGCTTTGCTTGAGCCCGCTGAGACTTCTCTTGCCCCGCTTGCGCGCATTACTACCGACATTGTTGTTGACATACCTGACATCGTTCAAATCCGGGGAATTGAGCGATAAATCTGCTGTCTCTATGATGCAATTAAGGTCATCTTTTGTACCGATAGCTTGTGCAAGGCCGGTGGAAGGGGAATATTGGGCCATGCTCCACTGAGACTTCATGGGAATGAATGCGGTCACTGTGGCGATCAAAGGATCGAATGAATGATTAATCTTTAACTCCCAATCAAAGTGCCACTTTCTCAGGAGATTAGCTTCGGCAACTCGTATCCGCACTTGTTTACCGTCGGATCTTGTGATGACTTGTTCAAGGCATTTTGATTGCCTGGTCCATAGGAAGCGAGTACCATCTTTAAGACCAAACTCACACTTGAAAAACCCCCCACATTTATAATCGCGATAGAACTTATTTGTTTCGATCAACTGATGGCGATAAAAAGTGGTTGAGCGATTCAACGGACCGAGCTTGATGTTGGCTAAAGGAATGTGTTCCTCAGCAGAGTAAACGATAAAAGTGCTACTATATGGAGATGCTGACTCAATAATCCACAGTTTTTTACCAGAGTCATCGAAAACATTATACATTTCACGACCTGATTCTTGGCGCACAAACAACCGAGAAAACTGGTTACCAACTGCTCGGTACTGAGCGTCAACGGGACGCGAATTGAGTAATAAGGGTATATATGACCGCCAAATGAATTTACAAGCGTAGCTAGATACCGACTTGATTGTTTCGTACATGTGAGAATCAAACAGCCTTTAAGACAATCGCAAGTTGTGGCAGAATTAGGGGGAAATGTTGTGTTACATTAGCTATAACCAATGAAAATTGCAAAAGAAAATGAAATAAACTATCAACATTTGTTGTGGATTTCGACTGAAATTTACCCCCAGCTTTGAATTCCATGAGCATGTTAAACAACCCTAACATCGCTTTCATGCAGGGCACTTGGTTACCGTTTTGGTTACCGTGTATGAACATAGATATAGGCAACAACAATAATCTCAATACAACATTTAATAGTTTATTCAAATTCTCATACTGTTGCTATCACAAAGGGGATAACTGAATAAATTCCACCTGCCCCAGATTTATCAACGCGCCGGGGCGGGAAAGTAAATAATTTCCGTCTTAAGAGCTCCACCACATTTTAGAAATAACAGATTTCAATAGTCACCTCCATTGCGAGTCTATTAAATTGAAATTGTCACGTATTGGCCCTTCATTACGGTTGAAATGTAAAAATGAAAAATAGGAGTAAAAAAAAAAAAAAAAATAGAGGAAGCAAGAGGACAAGTCTATTCGTAGGAATGCTCAATACTTTCTTCTATATATTGAAATAACCCTATAATTCACTCTGCCCTTTGTGGCAAGTCTAACCCCGGTAACTCGAGATGCAGGGAATTTAGGGATTGCTGCATGTAGCCCTTCTCTCCTGCATCTGCAGGGTTTCTGCATACATGTAGCTTAGTGGTGACGCTTATGGCAGGCCGCAACAAAACCGATCGGATTTACCGCTAAGTAGATTGACTTACATTTCTCACTCCCCCCACGACCATCATCATCACCACCACCGTCAAGTCAGATGCAATGGCGGCCCACAAAAGGGAAAGACGATAGCAAAAATGAAAAGGGTAGTTCAGCACGAAACAGCTGGCCTCCACCATTGCAAGAACCAACCTATACACCTGGCCCTAGTGATTTCAATATAGTTTTACCACCTGTTATTTCAGGTCGCCCTCCAAAAGACGAGCGCCTGCCCCCGTTAAGGGCGATGCTTAGTGCGCAAGAAAATATGTTAAGGGAATTAGGGCCATTGATGGTGGAGTCTGGCGGCCGACATAGCCAAAATGTGCAACACCCAGGTCCCTCTGGTATGGGCCAGAGTAGTAGTACGCTTCAAAGCCCAGCGCTTCAAAGCCCCGCTTTGCGGAGCCCAGCCCTACAACCACAAATCTCCCCCATGGGCACATCTACAGCTTCTCATCATATTCGTGGTACTAGCAGAAGTAGTGTATCAAGTCCTCCTGCGTCATCAGGGGTTGTCGCTGGACGATCTGCTATTGGGCCCATGACTGGGCCGGACATCAAGCAGGAATCATTCGCAATGAAGGATGAACAGAGTGTTGCAATGTCTGTTTATATGTCTGATTCAGATGTTGTACCTCAGGTTATGTCAAATGGCAGGTATCAATGCCCGCTATGTGCCCGAAACTACAAGTATGCAAAGCATGTCCGTCGACATATCATCAACCATACCAATATTTATCCTTATTCGTGCCCTCGGTGTAGTGCATTATTTAGGAGAAAGGACGCACAACGAAGGCACATGCAGCGTATTCATCCTGATATTCCTCCGCACACGTATATGAATACTCGACATGCACCCGGGGCCGATGATCACGACGCCAGTCCTAGTAGTGCATGAAAAATGGCAAAAAATTCTCTTTTATATTAGCATTTGTACAATATTGCATTCTAATTCATTTCTATCATACTTGACTTGACATCTGCAAGTTTATAAGAACCCCCAGACGACGGAACACTTCAAGTGGCTTTAGTATTTGTAGCATAGTCCAAGCAGCGAAAGCCATATACATAACTGGCTGCGCAATTCATTTAATATTTACAGATTTTATTATTGGGCTTGTCTTATATTATTCATAGATGTTTATGTCTCCTAACGTCGCCCCGACCTTCATTCCCAACTTATTCGCGCATAATCGTGATCAATAATGTCAATTCTCAGGGCGGGGCATCCCCTTAGCCTTTAGCAATCATGCGTCAGGCGTTCAGGCGTAGTGAGGCTATTTGAGGCAATTTTACTTTCTATCGTTAATGCCAATCCTACATGTGCAGGTAATTAGATCGAACCGAGTAAGAATATAGGGGTCCCGGGCCGGGCCCCGGGCACACACCGTAGAGTGGTTCAATATTTTAAACTAAAAGCTAAGAGCCTAATTATTTTTAGCTCTCTTGGCAAAAAAACTGATCTCCTGTTCTTCTTAACCGCGAATTAGCGTTTTCACTTTCATACTTAAATTATTGATGGTTTGATCCCACAGGGCTGAAATCCAACACCCCTCTAACACCAGAGTACGGATCCAGAAAGTGCGGGATTTAGTGAGCGATTGTTACAGATACCTTACTAAGACAGAGCTTCTGTAATCAGTAAGTGCTTGCAATAACTGAAGACAATCTGCTCTTTTTTATCCGTAATTCGAGTGGGGACTAGACAAATTGGTAGTCTTTTTATCCATCCTTGCTAGCCGCACACCCTATTATGATTCGTATTAAATCGTACACCGTCACTTTGGCAACTGCTGCCATAGTTGTTTGCCTTCTGTCGTATTTCACCTTAACTCCGGCATCTCACTATGTAAAAGAGTCGTTCGCCAAGACTGCAGAGCCCGAAATACCGTTTGAGTACGAACCTCCGCTGGACCCAACCCGAGAAATTGAGGATTACCCGGAGGAAATCGCAAAGTTGTTCATCACTCATCACGATTTTTTGAAGCCATTTGTACAAGAGAAACTTAACAACATTCAAGACGCTGCTTGTAAGACAGAGGAGGATGAGCATGCAGGCGAAGACACTAGTACGGATGCAGCAGTGGTGACTCCCAAAAATGAGGAGGGGCCAATTTTCAGTGATCCAAAGTATAAAGCGCACGTCAAATGGATCAAGGGAGAGCTCAAGCGACTCCTAAATACCTATTCCAATGTGTCACAACCGTTAACAATTGATGGCTATCCTGATCAACCATGGGTGCACCCACCGGCGGTTATCGAAGTTGATCCTAGTCCATGGACTCCAGAGCTGGAGAAAGCTCGCAGCTATTTGACTAAAAAGGATGGTGATGCTCGAGAAAGAATGTACTCCGAGAAGAATAACAAAGTAGAGGCACTTGGCCAAGACCTAATTATTCTCACCGCCAGTTACAAATCCAAGATTCAACTTCAAGACGCCATCAAGGACCGTAATGATTATGCCCATAAGCACGGGTTCACTCACCACTTTGTTAATACCACGAAGTACTTGGCCGGAAAGTCAATAAAGGAGGTCGGTCCTACGCATCGGTGGCTGCATTTGCCAGCTATCCAGGAGACATTGCGGAAATTTCCCAGTTGTAAATGGATCTGGTTACTCGAGGATGATGCCCTAATTATGCACTCGGATGTTAATGTTCAACACTTGATACTAGATTCTGAAGCGCTTGGAAACAGCTCCCTCACGACTTTCCCCCTTTTAGGCAACCATAGAGACTTTGGTATTGGAGTTATGGATGCGCCTCCTGCGCTTAATATTGAAGATGCTGTTTTTGTTGTCTCAAATAATTACGACAGCCTTGACTTATCATCGATGTTTATTCGCAACACCCCTGACACTGACCGGTATATTGACATTTGGGGAAGTAAGCTTAATATATTCGACGATCCAAAATGGTGGGATAGAACCTGTGCAGAGCAGTTTGAGCGCCAAAGTGAGGATGCCTTTGCTCACATGTACTTGTATCTCAACTTTTTGCGCAGACGCACAGTTGTGGTGCCTCCTGCTCTATCATCTTCATTTAACGAGCGCCTTAACCATCAAACTTCGTACGTTGTGGGCGATTTTGTGGCCCATTTTGGTAATTTGAGGGAAACTAATCCTGATGAGTTCCACAAGGCGTGGAAGGATGAGCTCAAGGTGAAGCTTTAACTATTTAACGGTCAATAATTATAGCTTAGATGAGTAGATGAGAGGGAGATAGCTATACATTGCCCCACCCCTACATACACCGCTCCAGTTTTTACAGAATCAAGCTAGCTCACCCAATGAATCAAGCAAAGGTACGGTTTGTCTCAACATCTACATGTATATATGTTCAACATTTGACTCTTTGAGTCGATTGACCATAGTTGATGTGCTCATCTGAGTTAGCTATTGAACCAATATATATTTATTCATAAGATGTATATCTTTATTCTTTCTTGGCGCCATGACGTGCTTCCAACTCCTTTCATGGCCAGTTTGTGCGCATAGATGTGGCTGATATGACGGAGATATAAGCGCTCCTCATCATGGACGGTACTATGGACAGCTATTTTATATCGTTGATATAGCTCAATAATACATAATTAATAAATTAAGATATTTCGTTGCCCCCTAGTTTCCTCGTTTCAAGCTAACCTCGGTTAACACGATATAGTTACACGGTCGGTCCCAGGACCCCTCCCATAAATCATACCCCACTAGTCGTAAAGTCAACTACCCCACACTTTTCCAACATGTCGAGAAGGACCGATACCGAAGCAGACCTTGGAGAAGTGCGACATGCCTTTGAACTAAATAAGCTTGAGGATTACATTTGTAGGCTTCAGCCCAATAATTTTGCCGCACCGATTTCAATTAAACAGTTTGGATATGGCCAATCCAACCCCAGCTACCAGATTATTGACGCAAAGGGCCGAAAGTACGTTCTTCGGAAACAACCACCAGGTAAGTTGCTATCCAAGAGTGCACATCGTGTAGACCGAGAATTCTTCATGCAAAGGGCTCTTAAAGAGCACACAAATGTGCCAGTTGCTTCAATGTGCTTACTCTGCGAAGACCCTGCTATCATCGGCACAATGTTTTATATCATGGAATTCCTTGATGGCCGCATCTTCCATGAAGCCCGTATTGAGGATGTGGGTGATGATGATCGTAGGGCTCTTTGGGGCGCAGTAATAAGTACATTGGCTCAATTACACGCCGTAGACCCCCGCAAAATAGATTTGCCGGCATCAATGACTCGCAATTTCAGCTCTCATTACCCTCGACAGATCAAGACAATGGCGACAGTAATAGAAGCTCAATCAAAGGCGAAAGATCCTAGAACTGACAACCAGCTTGGTAGTGTGCCAGATGTTGATGAAATACTTCATTGGATGGAGCGACATATGCCAAGCGAGCGAGTAGGAATCGTCCATGGCGACTTCAAAATAGATAACATTGTGTTTGCTCGTAACGAAAACAAGGTCATTGGAATCCTTGACTGGGAATTATGTACCATTGGACACCCTTTAGCTGATCTAGGTAACCTGCTTCAACCATATTCAATCCCCCAGACCTCTAAACTCCCAGTTCCTCCGTCTTTTCGTATGAATGAATGTCCTGGACTACCAACTTTAGAGCAGCAACTAGTCAATTACTACAATTATAGTGGATATGATCCGCGCCCGGACTTTAAGTTTGCTATTGTTTATGCTCATATGCGCTTAACCATGATCACTCATGGAATCGCTGCCCGGGCTCTACAGGGCCAAGCATCTAGTGCCGAAGCTGCTAAAGTTGGTCAATTATATCATATTTTTGCTGCTCTTGCCACTACAGAGATTGAACGAAGAGACGCCAGCAGCTCAAAACTATAATATGCGATCGCAGTTAGGTGCAAGCGACAACCTGTATAGTGAGATAAACGAATAAATGAATGACTATAAATATTATATACAGGGGCAAAGTTTAACGATAGACGATTTTGAAAGTGTCTACGAGCCCGCGAAAGACACAGTGTATGCTATGTGTTGGATGTGCAATTATGCTCTGTGCTCAACGGGGACTTATGCATCGATGATGTCGAGTACACCAAAGTATTGCTCGACATCATAAGGGCCAGGGGATTTCCACATATCGTCAAATTGTGCGAGAATAACGCAGTCGTTATTCAAAGTGTCAAGAAGAGCGTTGACAGCATCTGCTTGGTTTTGTTTGGTAGGAACATTAAGGCCATTAGTGTCACCTTTGTGAGGGTAGCCAGTCTCGGAAATCCAAATATCACTGCGGCCATTGCAGGCATTCTTAACGAGGTCGATTTGGTCCTGAACAAAAGTACCGGCTTCTTGAGGAGAGAAACTTGAGGCAAAATACGAGTGGGCATTGAGACCAATAAAGGGGAAGCTGCTGTCGCAAAGGGCATCAGCATTATCGAGGTAAGCACCAGTAGTCTCAGCAATGATAACGTCGCCATCAAAGCCATTTTGCTGGAGAATGCTACGCATGCTCTTAACGTTGGAAAGCAAGTCATCGGCAGTGATGTATCCATTTGTGACATCTTCGTTACCAACAATAACGCTGTCGTAAATACTGTAATCACCATCAGCAGCGTCCATAAAGGAGTAAAGCTGACTCCAGGCATTGGACAAACCGGAGGTACCGATCCAAAGACCCTGGACGATACGCATACCAAGCTCTTTGCAAGCAGGTTGAACGGTCTCGAGGCTGTTGCAATCAGTAGCGTAAACGCGGACACGGTCGATACCTTTATTCTTCATTTCGGTGAGGTCGCTCAAAACAGTAGCAGCATTCTTGCAGGACTGATCATTGTTGTAAGGGCTGTAAACCATGTACTTGGGGAGCGAGGTGACTTTGGGGCCACTGACACTAGTAGAGGAAGAAACAATAGTAGAAGAAGTGGTAGTAGGAGTAATCGCTACTACACTAGTAGTAGAGTGAGTGTGAACAACTTCAGGAGAAGTGGTGGTGCTGTGAGTGGTAGCGACAGCACTCGTGATAACGGCGCCAGCACTAGTGGTAGCAGCAACAACACTGGTGGTAGCAGCAACAGCACTGGTGGTAGCAGCAACAGCACTAGGGGTAGCAGCTGGTGTACTAGAAGTTGTAACAGCAGCTGGCTCTTGTGTAGAAGGAAGAACAGTCACATAGTCAGAGGTAGATGAGGTAGTAGGCCAAAGAGTTGTTAGGTATGAGACAGCATTAGACCAGTCAGTAGAGTAGTCGGCATCACCAGCACTGGCGCCATCCTCATATTGAGTAACATAAACTGGAGCATTTTGAACTGTTTCATAAACAATTACAGGAGCAGCATAGACAACTGCTTGGAAGATAGTGAGAAAATAAAGAAATTTCATTTGGTCAAGAAAAGAGAGTGTGTGAGTTTTAAACAAAAAGAATGTGGTGTAGAAAGAGAGTGTGGTTAGGTGTGCTTAAACGAGCGCGTTGGCAGTACTGTGTGTCTTGGGTTTATCCGGTCGGTTTGTTTACTCTTTATACCATGTCTGAGGGCTAGTACAGATTTCCGGATTAGGTCTGTGAGGCGATACAGTTTTATGCAAATGCGCACTACGCGACCTGCCACCTGCAGTGACGGGTTGCCACAATAGACCCCCATAAAAGAGTATATGACGATTATTTCTCAATTAAAATTTAGAGTTTTGAGAATATATGCACGATTAAATTCCATAAATATATATTTTTCCGGCAATGCACCGTCTTAAATCAAAGTTTAGCCAAAATGTCTTTGGTCAAATCATGCATATGCATGCGCCCCGTGACCTAATCCTAGGATCAAACGAGCGATCGAGGTCTGCCACCTGCGCAGTCGAGCAATGCAGGCGGATTTTTAGCGAAGAGTATGATGTAATACACGAGGCATATTGGTCTTGTGGGACCAACCACCTCCCAGCCACAGCTACTTGTAGGTGTAAGGGCACAGCCACTACTGAGCACAGCGAAGTGAAACCGGTGCGATGAGGATGACTGAATGGTAATAGAATGTTCAATAATTACTAGGACGAGAATTAATTCCAGTATTGAGTGCGTTGGCGTCTTGCTAAATTGACAACAAAGACTAGGGTGCGTCTAGTTTTTTTTTCTAATTTAAAACGACTGCGTTGTTCGCCAAGACCAGGCTGGTAGCATGGAGCAAACGCCCTTCATAGTATAGTTTACAAGTCCTGTAATTAATTATTTTTGTTTAAAACTGGTTTAAACCCCATAGTAGCATTAGCAAGCGCTCGCGTAGGTCAGTGGTACCACTGGTACCACAAAGTTCACGCCGCTACTTGAGTATGCTACCCCCCCCCCCCCCCCCCCCC